>CAUYPK010058191.1:0-18971 GCA_963574355.1 Loris lydekkerianus | reverse complement strand
TAAGCCAACTAAGAGAATTCAATTGTATTTAACTGTTATTCAAGGCCTATAACAGTTTACTTTTGTTAGAAAAACAAAATGCTCACATTATTTGCTTTTGAAAAGCATTACAAGGAATATAAAATAAAGCTAAAGGTAAATTAAAAAAAAAAAAAAAAACAATAGGAAAACTGAGGCAAGAGGATTACTTGAACCCAAGAATTTTTTTGAGGTTGCTATGAGCTATAACGATGCCATGGCACTCTACCCAGGGCAACAGAGTAAGACTCTGTCTCAAAAGAAACCAAAATCATCAGCATAATTCGTTTGTGTAATTTATAGAAAATGTTTTGACTCAAATTTTCTTTGAGGATAACAATATCCTTTAAATCTAATGGTAAGATCCAAACATTCCCTTTCCATGCGACCATCAGCTTTCTCCCATCCTGTGAAACCCAGTGTAGGTAGGTGGGTGGGGAGAAGCTGTTTGTCACCCAAGCTGAGGAATGGCAAAGCAGGCAGGATGCCCCTTCCCCTGAGCTGGGGTCCAAGCAGGGGACCCCCCCGGATATCTGCAGACAGCCTCCCCGCTGACACCAAGGGATTTTCAGTGCCTGGGCTGTATCAGGTACCTTACCTCCAAGACATTTAACTGTATTGCTTTCTAGGGATCACAGTGTCGTGTTACAGATGGGGAAGCTGAAGCGCCCAGAGAATCCACTTACTGAGGGTCACACAGCTCAGTGGAGGCGGAGCTCTCACAGCAGGGTCGGGCATGGTCAGTCTGAAAGTGGCAGAGAACCACTATCCCAGCAGAACATCCTCTGCCATTTTCATTTCAGTCACCAGGTCCTGTGGCTTCTACCTACTGAATTTCACAGCATTGATTTTGGAAAGGTTATTCTTAAACATGATACCAAAGTCAAAGTTATCTTCCCATCATCATCCCTGTCACTGGCCGTCCTCCTTCACTCTGACCTCCTCCCATTCCAAAAGCTCCCATTACAGCTTTTGGAAATGTTCTGAACCAGAAATCTGTCATTGTCTGCCTAAAAGCATTTCAGTGCCCCACCCCCATCACTCCCAGGACAGTACATTCTCCTTAGCAAGCCACACAAGGCCCCCAACCCCAATGTGCCCCTGGTTACTTCTGTCCCTGCATGTCCCCATGCCCCATGATGGCCACAAAATCCAATCCACAAATGCAATCCACAAAACTCCCCAGTCGGTAAGCTGTCAACATGCCCTCTGCCTGAATTCCTTTGATGACCCTCTGGGGAGCCTTCCTGAACCAACCCGGCTGGATTAATTCAGTGCCCCCTCTTTAGTGCCGAGAGCACCCCCTGCTTGCCCCTAGAACTAAATCAACCACAGTTTATTTATTTTTAAAAAATATTTTTTATTTACCGTATACTATTTCTTTTAATTATTTATTTATTTATTTTGCAGTTTTTGGCCAGGGCTGGGTTTGAACCCGCCACCTTGGGCATATGGGGCCGGCGCCCCACCCCTTTGAGCCACAGGCGCCGCCAACCACAGTTCATTTTTAACAAAGATGTCAAGGTAATTCAAAGTGAAAATGATAGTCTTTTCAACAAATGGTGCTGAAAAAATGGCTGGGGGGGGAGTAAGCCTTGATCCTTACCTCAAATCATACATAAAAATCAGTTTGAATGTGTCATAAACCTACACAAAAAGCCAAAACCATACAATTCTAGAAGAAAATATAGGAGAAAAATTTTAAAGCCCAGTGGCTCATGCCTATGATCTTAGCACTATGGGAAGTTGAGGCAAGTGGATTGCCTGAGTTTTGGAGATGGAGACCAGCCTGAGCAACAGCGAGATCCCATATCTACCTTAAAAAAAAAAGAAAGAAAGAAAAACTAGCCGGGTGTTGTGGCGGATGCCTGTAGTCCAGTACTTGGGAAACGTTTTACCTGTTTTGTTGTGTTGCCTGTTGTGTCTTACCTGATACATCCAAACCTAATTTGTTTCCTGGTCGGAGCTCTCCTAAAGAGTGGCTGTCTTGGTAGGAATAAACTGGACCTGGGCCAGACAAGAGCCATAAATAAGTTTCCTGTGGGGGGGACACCTGGTCAAGGGTGGAAAACGTAGGTAGCCTGCCAGGATAAAGAAGTGCCCAGTGAACAGCACACTGTAAATGCCCACCCAAGTCCCCCCGGGCTCAGTCAGGCAAAGCTAAAGTTTATAACCCTCCTCCAGAGACAGACCATAGGCTCAAATTAGAGAAACCATCACACAAGACCACATGGATGAATCTCAAAAGCATTGTGCTAAGTAAAAGAAGCCAGGCACAAAAGATCACAGACTGTATGGTTCTATTTATATGAAATTCTGGGGAGGACAAAGTATACTGATGGAAATCAGATGAGATGTGCCTGGAGCCAGAGGAAAGGGGGCACAGAGAGCTGAGTGCAAAGGGAGGGAACTCTGGGAGAATAGGATTGTGCTTCCTCCACTGGACCAGTGGGTAAGCCTGACTTCATTTGTCAAAACACAGAACTTGTTGGGATTGCAAATTAATACAGCTTTTTTGGAAAGAAATATGGAGAATTCTCAAAGAACTCAAAATAGATCTTCCATTTGATCCCACAATTCCATCATTAGGTATCTACCTACAAGAAAAAAATCATTTTACCATAAGGACATTTGCACTAGAATGTTCATAGCAGCTCATTTACAATCACCAAGATGTGGAATCAACCCAAGTGCCCATCAACCCAGGAGTGGGTTAACAAGCTGTGGTATATGTATTCCCTGGAATACTATTCAGTCATAAAATGATGGAGACTTGACATCTTTTGTATTAGCCTGGATAGAGTTGGAGAACATTCTTTTTAGTAAAGTATCACAAGAATAGACAAGCAAATATCCAATGTACTCAATGCCAATATGAAGCCAGCAGATTAACTAATCACATCCACACAAGAGAAAAACTTTTCAATTCAAGTTGAGGGGAAAGGGGGGATCGGTGTGCTCCCACCTAATGGCCACAAGGTAAGACTACATGGCACACCTCCTGGATAAGGGGCACACCTACACAGGGACTTACCTAACGAATGCAAATGTTACCTAATCATTTGTA
Organism: Loris lydekkerianus; assembly: GCA_963574355.1. NCBI lineage: Eukaryota > Metazoa > Chordata > Mammalia > Primates > Lorisidae > Loris > Loris lydekkerianus. The sequence continues at coordinate 15,886 of CAUYPK010058191.1, read as the reverse complement.
CCTTAATATTAATTTGAAAAAAAAAAAGTCACGCAGCTAATTTCTGGTATTTATTGTATGTAAATAATATCTCATTAAAGTCGTTTCTTTTTGTTTGCTTTTTGCTTTTAATGTGAGGGTTGCTGTGAGCACGACGGGGAACACAGGTGAAGGGATATTGCCCAGGACTTTGCAGGAACGCGTCCGGCCTGGAGAGGAGAGGAAGGCCGTCCGCCACGCCGGTGCAGCTCGCCCCGGGCCCGCTAGGAGGCAGTGTCGGGGCCGCCGGCCGCGCGGGCAGGTCCTGGCGTGGACCGCGGGAGCCTGGCCCTTGCCCCGAGGAGGGTCTCGGAGGGCTGGTCCCGACGCCGCCTGCGCGGACCCGCGCTCTCCGCCCGGCCCTCGAGAGGCAGGGACGCAGGATCGGACGCCGGGCTCCGCCACGCGTCGCCCCGCAGCTCGCCCGGGCCTGGCTCCTGGGCACTGGCTCCTAATGGACAGTGACCTCCTTTCAGCCCTGGCGGTCGCCTAGGGCAGTCTCCGGCCCCCACCTGCGGAGCAGGGAGAGGGGCAGCAGGACCCTCGTGGGGCTGCTTGCAGGATGAAATGCGCCGCGTCCCGGGTGACGCGCAGACTGCCGCCGCGCCACTCTCCTCTCTGACCTTCCCCGCAGGAAAGCAGGTCGTCTCAGCCATAGGAGACCGCGCCCGCAGAGAACTCGGAGAGGCTCATTTCCAATGACAAAAGAAATATGGCCCCTAGAATTCCTTTTTTTCAATTGCCCCTCGTGCTAAAAAGGCTGTTGGCCAGGCGCGGCTCGCCGCGGAGGGCGGTGCTGCGGGAATGAGCCCGAGTGCGGGCGGGGCGCGGGCAGTCACTGCCCCGACCTGCACGGCCGGAGGGACGTCCGGGCCCTCGCGACCCCTCCACGGTGGCCGCAGCTCGCCACGGCACTGCCCTCGCGTGCGCCCCCATCCCTCTCAGCCCGCCTGGCCCACAGAGAGGTCTGCCTAATTTTCTGGGCACAGCCGAGAGGCGGCCGCTTCCCTCCTCCCGGTGGTCCCTCCGTCCACCGCGACCGCCTCGGATGCAGGCCGGACGCCGGCAGCGCTGCAGGTGTGGCCCAGACGCAGCGGGTGAGTGGGCCCCGCCGCTCCTGATGGTAGAGGTGGGAAGGGAACGGCGATTGGAAACCAGTAGGTGCCAGAGACCCTGACGAAGGAAGGGGAGCTAGGGACCCCGCGTTCTTGCCTGCAGCTTTCCCTACACTGGGGTCTGCAGGCTCTGGGTGCCCAGGCCTAGGGGAAACTGGAGGCTCGCGGTGACATTTTCTCCAGAAGGGAAGCTGTGGGCCTATTCCACTTTAGAGCACTGGCTCTGGGCCCCAACAGAGGCCTAGGGTTGAATCCTCTCCTGTTACGGGCTGATGTTCTTAGCTGGTTCTGTAACCTTACTGATTGTTTCCTCATCTATAAAATAGGAGTATGAGCCAGGCTTAGTGGCTCAGCCTGTAATCCTAGCAGTTTGGGAGGCCGAGGCGGGAGAATTGTTTGAGGTCAGGAGTCTGCTACCAACTTGAACAAGAGCAAGATCTCTACAAAAAAATAGAAAAATTAGCCAAGGGTGGTCAGCTATGTCAGAGCCTGAAGCAGGACCATCACTTGAGCCCGGGAGTTTGAGGTTGTAGTTACAGGATGGTGCCGCTGCATTCTAGCCTAGAGACAGAGAAAGATGCTGTCAAAACAAACAAGCAAAAAAGAGTTTAATGCTACTTGGCAGGGTGTGAGGTAGAAACCAAAAGATGCTGCAGAGTACCGAGCAAGAAGCCTGTGGGCTTCGATAGATCAGTGTAATTTTAGCTGAGAAGAATCTCTAGTTCCAGCCTTTTGGCTGCACTTCTGGTCAGGCCTGCCTTCCCAGGGTGGCAGGCTGGCCTCTTGGCCCAGAATTTGAAAGGCAGAACGGACGGGGCAAGCACCGTGTGCTGTTGGTGGCTGGCACAGTTGCTGCTTTCCCTAATGGGGACAGTCCTCACCACTCCTCTAAAACGCCATTTTTCACACCCAAATACCTTCTCCTCAGAAAACTGGAAACCACTGTTTTAATCATTAACATCTCTAAACTTCCTGCTACGAGCAGAATTTCCATTTTGCAGATGTGAACTTCAAGGTCATAGATGGTTAAATGATGTGCTCCCTTCCACTCTCTTCCATGCGTGTTTACTGCTGTGTGTTGCGTTCTTTGTTAGGCAAAGGATAAACATGGGCGTGTTGGGGCAACCAGAGGAAGGAGGCAGTCAGTTAGATCTTCCAAAGCTTTAGCGTTGGAGCATACTGCAGGGCTTACTGCAGCCCCCAGGGCCAAACTGAGGATAAAATACTACACCAAACAGGAAAATGGACTTGGGGGAGGCCTCTCACCCTCTACCTCTGGGATGGCGCCCGGAAGATTGGAACAAGATCTTGGCCTTGAGGGACTTGGCGATTGGGCGTTTCCGGCCGAGAAGCAGCCTTCAAGTTGTTGCACTTTTCTAAGTCATAAGCCCGCTCCAAATGCCAGGTCCAGAGAATGGGCTGAACCTGGGGCCTGCAGCCTTCTCCCACAAGCGACGACCTAGAAGTTTAAATTTGAAGGAAGAGACATTCCTTGGGATGAATCACACCCGGTGGCGCGCCGCTGTCCCCAGCATGGACGCAGCGCTGCGCACACCTTGAGCGCCGAAGAAAAATTGGCCGCCAGAAGCCAGCCCACTGGACTGGACAAGGGTCTCTGCTCACCCGTGGCTGCCCGAGCCATCTCTCCCTTCCTCCTTTTCCCTCCTGTCACCCCATGAAGTGGTCCCTTCCCCAGCCTCCCCCGCCGCCGCCCGGCTGTTCCCTTGCCCCTGAGATGGTCTCTCCCTGCCCGCTGCCCTGCAGCTTCCCTGGCACACGCGAGCAGGATGCCTCTGTCTGGTGGTTACCAGCGCCCATTCCTCCGCCCCACAGTTCAATCCCCGCGACCCGGAGCGGTCCTTTTATTCTGAAGCCTCCTGTCCGTTCCGTCCCCCCCACCCCACCCCCTTCCCACCAGCCCGGCTTCCCAGTGGGCCACACCCAGGGGCCAGCAAGGTTTGGACCCCTGGCCTGACCGGCGCCCACGCAGAGCCCTTATTGCATAAATGGGCAGGCTCGCATCCTGATTGGGTTTAGGGGTGTGTTCGCACACCCTGTAACCTTGGCTCCGCCCCTAGGACGCGGGGCGAGGCGGCTGGGCGTGCAGGTCCGAGACCCCGGCATCAGCCCGGGAGGAGCCGAGCGGCCGGCGGATCTCGTGCCCTAGGACTCGGCACTTGTTCTGGTCAATGTCCCCTGTGTTGCCACCTACTTGGGCCTACCTTCTGCTCTGTCCTCGACAGGCCGCCGTGGACCGGTGCAGGCTGGACTCGAGGGCTTGAGATGGATCAGAAAGGATCCTAGCCTTGGGGGACCTCAGCCCGACAGGACAGAGATGTAATCGCACAGCTGTCCCTTGCTCGGTGCGGCGCGGAGGTCTGCACCGGGTCTTTCAGAAGCGGGGTTAGGGAAGGCTTCTTGGGAGTCAAGGCAATTGAGCAAAACGGGTGATGAAAGCAACCACTTACCATGTCTGCCTTGTTTCTTTTTTTTTTTTTTTTTTTTTTATTTCATCTTCGTAACAGCCCCGAGATAGGTACTCATCTTGTAGATAACATACAAATTGTGGTTCAAAGAGATGAAGTGCTCTTTCACGTGAGCAAGTGACAAGCGAGGACTTGAACCTGCCTCACTGGTTGCCACAGCAGAACCACATGGGCCTGGCCCGGCGCCCGTAGCACAGTGGTTGGCCCCGGCCGGGCCAGGTAAACAACAATGCAACCAAAAAATAGATGGGCGTTTTGGCAGGCGCCTGTACTTTCAGCTACTCGGGAGACTGAGGCAAGAGAATAGCTTAAGGCCAAGAGTTTGAGGTTGCTGTGAGCTGTGATGTCACAGCACTCTACTGAGGGCGACTGTGTGAGACTCTGTCTCAAAAAAAAAAAAAAAAAGGTGAGAAACAGTACAGAATAGGGGAGGGAGCTACAGAAAAAAAATATGACTACAGAAAAATGATGTTTCTGCAGCACCTAATTCCACTCCACAAAGACATGAGAGTGGAGCCATGGAGGCTTTGTCAGCCACAACCAGGAACTTGAACCTGGCCCTGTGGGTGGTGAGGGGCCGGCCCCTCTGCCCAGAGGTTTCACAAAGGGGAGTGATAGGAGGAAGGACGCAGGCCGGAGAGGGAATGCAGCGAGCCGGGTGTAGTCTACTCCAGATCTTGCTTTTCACCATGTTCTTCATCATCACACACGGAAAGTGATTCCTGCCATGAGTTGTACTGGATTACAAAGGAGGTGGCTGTTGGCAGCCAGCAGCAACCAAGCCAAGGATTCCAGCCATCTGAAGTCCCAGCATAGCCACTCCTAGGGCTGAGGAATTCCCAGGCACGTGTACCCCAGTCTCAGCATGCCCAGGCTCAGATAATGTCAGTGGAGAATGAAGAACAAGAGCTGTTTCAAGGAATAAGAAAGCAAAGTTAGTATCGCATGGTGAAGGGGCAAAGAAAAAGGAAGACAACTTCTAGGTTTCTGGAACAAACTGCGTTTTTACTATTTGAGGTATGTTTGAGGTATGTACAGAACCCCAGCAGGTAGTGGAGTAGGCTATGTAGTCAGACAGATTAAGTCCAACTCCTAGCTTCACCAACTTACTAGTTCTGTTACCTTGGGTGAAAAGTCCATTCATGCATCGGTAAGACAGGGATATTAATAACATTATAGTGTTGTGTGAAAGTAAAATGAAATAATGTGCAATGTCTGGAACATAATAATCTAATAAATGGCAATGCTGTTATTGTTGTCATATTATTTATTATTGTTATCAATAAATCTGAAGATCAGAAAAGAAGCAATTTCAGTAGCCATCAAGTGGGAATTGAAAACATAAGAATAGGCCTATGGCTCAAGGAGCTAAGGCGCCAGCCACATACACCTGAGCTGGCAGGTTTGAATCCAGCCTGGGCCCTCCAAACAACAATGATGGCTGCAACCAAAAAAATAGCTGGGCGTTGTGGTGAGCGCCTGTAGTCCCAGCTACTTGGGAGGCTGAGGCAGGAGAATCAGTTGAGCCCAGGAGTTGGCGGTTGCTGTGAGTTGTGAAGCCACGGTACTCTACCTAGGGCGACAGCTTGAGGCTCTGTCTCAAAAAAAAACAAACAAACGTAAGAATAAATGAGATTGATCCAAACACACACACACACACACACACACACACACACACACACACATATATATGTATATATATATATTTTTTAAACAGAGTCTCACTTGTCACCCTCAGTAGAGTCCCATGGTATCACAGCTCACAGCAACCTCAAACTCTTGGACTTAAGCAAGTATGTTGCCACACCCCCCAATGTAGGTGGGACTTCTGGCACCTGCCAAAAGCCCGGCTTTTTTTTTTTTTTTTTTTGGTAGTTGTCATTGTTGTTCAGCAGGCCTGACCTGGGTTCTAACCCACCATCCCCAGTGTATGTGGCTGGCCCCCAAGCCGCTGACCTGAGTGTATACATTGAGAAGGGAGGATGCTGAAGAGAAGCACTGACATTGATGGGGTGAAGAGAGCAAGAGGAGGAGGAGGAAAGCCACGAGAGCCTGGTGTCATGGAGGCCACGTATAGCAGCTAGCGGTTGGTCCCCTGCCCCACTTCCTCCTTCCCTACAGAAACCAGTTTCTTGGGCTTGGGTAAGGACCCTTCTCTCAGCAGTACCGTGGACTGGGCGGGTGAAAGTCCTCCATCTCCAACCCAGGAGGTGACTCAACATCAGTAATCCCATTTCGCATGCCAGTGATTGGTTTAGGAAGGTGTATTCAGTACAGTTCTGTTCAATGTAATTTGATGGAAAATTTGCCAGGGGACTTCTAGAAAGATCTAGAAGATCTCCTTGATCTTATAAAGAGATGTGCATGCAAATCAAAATCACAATGAGATACCACTTCACATTCACTAAGATGGATAGAATAAAAATGTCTGAGATAGTCTCGGCACAGTAGCTCAGCGGTTCGGGCAATGGCCACATGCATCAGGGCTGGTGGGTTCAAACCCGGCCTAAGCCTGCTTAACCAACAAACAAAACAGCCAGACACTGGGGCTGGTGCCTATAATTCCAGCTATAAGGAAGGCTGAGGCAAGAGAATCTCTTGAGCCCAAGAGTTCGAAGTTGCCTGAGTTGTGACATCATGGCACTCTACCAAGGGCAACATAGTGAGACTCTGTCTCAAAAAAAAAAAAAGTGTCTGAGATAACAGCAAGTATTAGTAAGGATGTGGAGAAATCCCATACACTTCTGGTGGGAATGTAAAATGATACAGACACTTTGATGAACAATCTAGAAGTTTCTTTAGATTGATTATCATAGAGCTACCATATGATCCAGCAATTCCATTGTTCAGTATATACCAAGAGAAATGAAAACATATGTTCACACAGAAACTAGTACACAAATGCTTATAGCAGCATTATACACAATAGCCAAAAAGTGGAAACAACTCAGATATTAATCAACTGACAAATGGATACACAAAATGTGGTACATCCATCCATATGAGGGAATATTATTTGGCCAAAAAAGAAAGAAAGTACTGATAGGTGCTACAACATGAATGAAAGTTGAAGACATTCTGCTAAAGGAAAGAAGAAAGCAGCAAAAGATTACATACTTTATGATTCCATTCATATGAAAGTCTAAAATAGGGAAATCTACAGAGACAGAAAGTGTAGTGAGGCCAGCACAGTGGCTCACGCCTGTAATCCCAGCAGTCTGGGAGCCGGGGCAGGTGGATTACCTGAGCTCAGTAGTTCCAGACCAGCAAGAGTAAGACCCCATTTCTAAAAATAGCCAGGCAGGTGTTGTGGTGGGTGTCTGTCCTCCCAGTTACTCAGGAGGCTGAGGCAAGAGGATCACTTCAGCCCAAGAGTTTGAAGTTGCTGTGAGCTGTGACACCACAGCACTCTACCAAGGGTAACAAAGCGAGGCTCTGTCTCAAAGGAAGGAAGGAAAGAAGGAAGAAAAGAAGGAAGGAAGGAAGAGAGGGAGAGAGGGAACTAGTGGTTACCAAGAACTGGCTTAGGGGGATGTGCTACCTAAAGGATACAAGGTTCTTCTTGAGGTGATGAAAATGTTCTAAAATTGATCGCTGCTCCTATGAATGAATGTACTACAAACCATTGAATTATACACTTTCAGTGAGTAAATGGTATGGTGTATGAATTATATCTTATTACAACTGTTGTATTAATAAAACCAGACACGTCTCAATGTTACCATGTCTGGATGGGATGGCAGGAACTGCTCCAGATATCTTGCTGCTAGCATGAGGAGGATTTCCTCCTAAAGAGAAAAGGGGTGGCGCTTGTAGCTCAGTGTTTAGGGAACCAGCCACATACACAAAGGCTGGCGGGTTCAAACCCAGCCTGGGCCAGCTAAAACAATAATGACAACTGCAGCAAAAAAAAAAAAAAAAAAAAAAAATAGCCAGGGGTTGTGGCTTGAGCCTGTAGTCCCAGCTACTTGGGAGGCTGAGGCAAGAGAATTACTCAAGCCCAAGAGTTTGAGGTTGCTGTGAGCTGTGATGCAACGGCACTCTACCCAAGGCAACAGCTTGAGACTGTCTACAAAAAAAAAAAAAAGAGAGAGAAAGGAGAGGCCAGGTTCAGTGACTCAATCCTGTAACCCCAGGACTTTAGGAGGCTGAGATGGTAGGATCACTTGAGGCCAGGAGTTTGAGACCAGCCTAGACAATATAGCAAGTTCCTATCTCTACAAAAAATTTAAAAATTAAAAGAGAGAAGAGAAAAGTGGCATCAAGATATTGCCGAGAAGCAGCAAGAGATCCCTAGCAGTACCACACCTGGCTGTCCTATTGTATGACATGATGAACTGTTGAAGCCAGCTTGAGGTGGAGTTTTTGTTGTTGATGTTATTTGCAAATAATCAGGTATTTTAATCACAAGGAGTTTAACATAGGGAATTAGCTGCTTACAAACCCTTTGGAAGCACTGGACAATTCTAGCCTGAATTTCCATAAAAGACTCCGAGGACCCTGCGAAAACTGACCTACTGGTGGAGCTACAACTTCTGCCTCCCATCAGGAAAGTGGGAACTTGGGAGGCAACCACTGGAACTATTACATTTATGAATAGTGCTTTGTGACTCACGGGTCAGCAAGCCATTACCAAACGACCATAGCTGCCTGTTGGTACTCGCCCAACAAAGCTGGTGAATGACCATGGAGCCCTACTTGGGAAGGCATGCCCAGCTCCTGACCTCACTTGCCTGAAGAAAACAGCCAAAGCAACAGAAAGAAAACCTTCACTTGATTCCCACCTTCCTGATGTCTCCTACCTAATGACCATCTTTGCTCTAATTTATTCCTACTTTCACCTCAGATCTTCTATCTGTAATCATTTTTTCTTCTGCCTGATATATATTCTTTAAAATTTTCTGAAGGTCTGCTTGTGAAGATCTTTCAGTTTCAGTTTCCCCTGAAATATCTTTGTTTTGCCCTCATTCTCAGGAGATTGCTTTTCTGGACGTAGAAGATAGATTGTATTTATTTTATTTCAGTATATGAATATTCTCATTCTTAAGGGCCTATTGCCTACAGACACTTCTGATACCAAATGGTCAAGGTTCAGTACAAGAAATAGAAACCAGCAAAAAAATAGTTCGATCCAGGGAATCAGTACTAAAAATCACTATGTGCATTAAAAAAGGAACTCTGACTGGGCCTCCAGGAAAGACTGTCTGGACACTGAACACTCTAGAGGAACTACCACTTCCCCCCTTTTTTTTTTTTTTTTAATAATTGGCATTAATTTATTTACCTACACACCCCCATTATGCCCAACTTCCCAACACTGTTGCATTGGGGATTAAATTTCCAATACATACTTTGGAGGGGACACATTTGTTGTCTTCCTTTTATTAATTTATTTTTATTATTTATTATAATAATAATTATTATTATTTAATGGAGACACGTCCTCGGTAGAGTGCCATGGCATCAGAGCTCCAAGCAACCGCAAACTCTTTTGCCTCGGCATCTCAAGTAGCTGGGACTACAGGAGCCTGCCACAATGCCCACTTGTTAGGTAAAGTCCCTCTTACAATCGTGTCTTGCCCCCAAAATGTGTGGCACACACCAAGACCCCACCCCCCTCCCTTCTTCCCTCTCTCTACTCTTCCTTTCCTCTACCCCTCCCTCCTTCTTTCTCTCTCTGGAGCTACCACTTCTGTGACAATCAGAGTAATAGAAAATCCACCTTTGGAACTCAGTCAGGTTTAGTAACACAGCACTGTTGCCACCAAAATTGCATCTGTGTCCCATTCCCACAAAAGGGGGCACTGGATACTAGAAAGGTCCCAGAGAAAAACCCTATGTCTTCATGATTTTGTTTGCCAGGAGAAAACAAAGAAAACATCAAAAATAGGGCCTGGCATAGTGGCTCACACCTGTAATCCCAGCACTTTGGGAGGCTGAGGCAGGAGGATTGCTTGAAGTTTGGAGTTCAAGACTAGCCTGGGTAACATAGTGAGACCCTCATCTCTACAAAACATAGAAAAATTAGCTGGGTGTGGTGGTGCATGTCTGTAGTCCCAGCTACTCAGGAGCCTAAGGCAGGAGGCTCACTTGAAGCCAGGAGCTTCAGGTTGCAGTGAGCTATGATGAACCACTACACTCTAGCCCAGTGACAGAGCAAGACCCTCTTCCTAAAAACTACAAAAATACAGTTTGTCTCACATCTTCTTTCTAAATTCTGAAAATTTGATTTGTATAACCAACTTAAAGGGAATCCACAAAGTGTGGCTGTTTTCTTTCCTGTGGGAGGCTGAGGCAGGAATACATTAAATAGGCTCAGTGCCTGTAGCTCACCATATGACATTTGTACAGTGAGACATTCTAGAAAGAAGTAGGAATAGTGGAAGGGAAATCCCTGTTGTTAAGTGGCAGGCAATGGAGGGGCCTGCAGTGGCAGTGGGTTTGACAGTACAGAAGCCAAGGAGGCTCCTGGGAGGGCTGTGTCAGCGCAGTGGTGGAAAAGCCAGATTGCACTGGGTGAATGGTAAACAAGGAGTGAGCTGCGGATTCAGCAATTGCAGATGGTTTGAGGGTTCCTGTGAAGAGGAGAGGAGAGAGAGAGAGAGAAGCTACATACAGCTTCAAGGGGAGTTTTGGTTGGTTGCTTTTCTAAAAATGGGAGAATCAAATGTGTTTCTGGGTGGAAGAGAAAGTGTCAGCCAAAGAGAACAGAGAGAGGAAGTGGATACAAGACGGGTGGAGAGCTTGCAGCTGGGGGGAGGGGTGCTTGTGATATATGGAAAGATGGTCCTGATATTTTGCTAAGTGACAAAAGCGTATTTTAAAGCAAACATTTGTATGATCACTTTCCTGTTTTCAAAATACATTAAATAGGTTCGGTGCCTGTAGCTCATTGAGTAGGGTGCCAGCCACGTACACCAAGGCTGGCGGGTTAAAGCCCGGCCTGGGCCTGCTAAACAACAATGACAATGCAACCAAAATAGCCAGACATTGTGGCAGGGCCCTATAGTCCCAGCTACTAGGGAGGCTGAGGCAAGAGAATCGCCTAAGCCCAGGAGTTGGAGGTTGCTGTGAGCTGTGACATCACAGCACTCTACCCAGGGTAACAAAGTAAGACTCTGTCTCTAAAAGAAATTAAAATAACAATAAAAAATAAATAAATGAATAAATACATTGACAATCACCGAGTTGTCAGACAGCCCTCATAGAGACAAACTCAGTTTCACTGTTGTGAGGCTACACCACTGAGCTGGAGCAGCCCCTGCCAACAGCACCAGCTGGGGCAGGATAAGAGTGGAGAGAGTGAGGTGGAGGCCAGTAGACCCATACCCAGCCACATGCCCAAGAGACTGGCTTGTTCATAGTCCTCATGCCAAAGTCATGATCCCAACTTGCCCATCCTCCCACACTCTGAGACGCAACCTGCCATTAGTTCTTTTGGAACTCAATTTCAGAGCCTGAGGCAAAGCATCTCCCCATCTCACTTCCTCTCAATAGATGTCCTTAACAATTTTGTCAGGGAAAAGCCACATTCCAGTAAAGGAAAGTTAAGTAATTGCATATGCAAAGCCTTGCAATATACATAGCTTTCCTGTAGCAACCAAATTTTTCTCAGCCACAATTTAATAAATTGTCCCCCTCACACTCAAATCATACCGGAAAGGTCTACTGACCAAGGTTGTCATTTATAAATGACTTAATAAATCATATTAGGTTCTGATAAAAAGCAATTGTGGAGGCTTGGCGCTTATAGCTCAAGTGGCTAGGGCACCAGCCACATACACCAGAGCTGGTGGGTTCGAATCCAGCCTGCCAAACAACATGACAACTATAACCAAAAATAGCCAGGCATTGTGGCGGGTGCCTGTAGTCCCAGCTACATGGGAGGCTGAGGCAAGAGAATCGCTTAAACCCAGGAGTTGGAGGTTGCTGTGAGCTGTGATGCCACTGCACTCTACCCAGGGTGACAGCTTGATGCTCTGTCTCAAAAAAAAAAAAAAAAGAAAGAAAGAAAAGAAAAGAAAAGCAATTGTAGAGATATCCAAGTTCCCCAGAGCCGTCTTGGAAAACATCCCAAAAAGCCCTGGTATGACTGCAACACTTCCCTCATGTTTCCTGTCCCCCTCACAGTCAAATCATACCGAAAATGTCTACTGACCAAGGTTGTCATTTAAGTATATGACTTCCTTAAAAATAACTTAACATGGTTTATATTAACTAAGCTCTTCTCAATTCCTGTCTAAACTCCTCAACATGGCTATTTCTTAAGCCAACCTTACATCAAAGTATATACAAATAGTTAGAAATATAAACATTTTCCAAGAAAATCATATATCAAAATGTTAACAGCATGTTTCTGAATACTATTTCAGAACTGAGTATAATTTCTATTTTCCCCTTTTTGTTTATTGTGCTTTCTACTTTTTCTACAACTTTGTAGACACAAGGGACATAAGTTGTGCTTGAATTACAAAAGGAATATATTTCTGAAAATAGCTAAAATGCTGAATAATATATGTGCTGAATAAAAAGGAAGTTAAACTCAGAAATGAAGGCAGGAATTTAGAGAGGTAGGCAAAGCACTGAAGCCAGATTTGAACTCAAGGACGTATGAAAATGGGGTGGCTCTGAGCATGTTTTTGTAGCCTCTCAGGATTAGCAGGACAGAAAATAAAGCCCACCCAAGAGAGAAGCCCAATAGGAAACTCCCCCAAAGCTGGGACTCAAGACGGCTACCTTCTCAGTATAAACATGAAATAAACTCTTCCATCCCCAAAGGACTGCAAGGAAAACTGTCTTTATTATATCCCAAATCAAATTGGTGTGGGGCCCTTGAGAATTTGTAACCATATGCCTGCCCTCATGTAGGGTTTCAGCCTGAATTCACATGACCAGGCACTATCTCCCTCCCCAAAAGGAAAAGAGAAAACAAAAAATCCTACAGCAAACAATTTGATTAAAAATGGTTCTAGGAGGGGATTGTGGGAAGACGGCCAACTAGAAGCGGCTTTCAGGACAGCCTCTGAGCTCGATTATGCAGGTGATGCCAGGGCTTAAGTGACTTTTGACTGAAATTTGGACCTGCTCCCTCTACCTGGTGGAGGCTCTCTGAGCTTAATTGGATGGGCAGTGTCTGGTGCTTAAGCGACTTTCAACTGAATTTTGGACCTTTATCAGAAATAATAAAGGGGAAATAACAACAGATGCTATAGAAATACAAAAGATTCTCAACAATTATTACAAAAACTCTATTCCAAGAAATATGAAAATGTAGAGAAGATGGACCAACATCTGGAAGCACAATATCTTCTGAAACTCAGCTGGAAATATTTAGAAATCTTGAATAGACCAATATCAAGCACCGAAATAGCATCAGTTATACAAAATCTACCAGAAAAGTCCTGGATCAGATGGCTTCACACAAAAATTCTATCAAACCTTCAAAGAGGAACTATTTCCTATAATGCATAAACTATTCCAAAATATAGAGAAGGAAGGAATCCTCCCCCAACACACTCTATGAAGCAAATATCACCCCGAACCCCAAGCCAGGAAAGGACCCAACAACAAAAAAAAAAAGAAAAAGAAAAATACAGACTAATATCATTAATGAATACTGCTGCAAAAATATTCAATAAGATATTAGCAAGCAGAATACAACAACACATTACAAAGGTTATACATCATGACCAAGTGGGTTTTACCCCAGAGATGCAAGGTTGATTCACCATATGTAAATTCATTAATATGATACACCACATCAATAGAATAAAAAACAAAGACCATATGATTCTTTCAATTGATGCTGAAAAGGCTTTTGATGATATCCAGCATCCTTTCATGAATAAAAACACTTGAGAAAATAGGCTTAGATGGAATATTCCTTAAATTGATTGGGGCCATCTACAGCAAACCCACAGCCAATATCATATTGAATGGAGTAAAACTGAAAGCATTTCCACTCAAATCTGGAACGAGACAAGGATGCCCACTGTCTCCACTGCTATTTAATACAGTGTTGGAAACCCTGGCCAACTTCCAGAATTAGACAAGAGAGAGAGAGAAGGCAAGAGAAGGAGATCAAAGAATCCAAATGGGGACAGAGGAGTTCAAACTCTCCCTCTTTGCAGATGACATGACCTTATACCTGGAAAACCCCAGGGACTCAACTATAAAGCTCTTATAAATGATCAAGGAATATAGCTAGGCACTATCTCCCTCCCCAAAAGAAAAAGAGAAAACAAAAAACCCTGGAGCAAATCATTTTAGCAGTGTCCCAGATACAATCTCAGATTAATACCCCAAATCAGTAGCCTTCATATATGCCAACAATTGTCAAGCTGAGAATAAAATCAAAGACTCTATTCCTTTCACAATAGTGCCAAAAAAGATGAAATATCTGGGGCTATAGCTAACAAAAGAAGTGAAAGATTTCTATAAAGAGAATTTTGAAACTTTGAGAAAGGAAATAGCAGAAGATGTCAACAAATGGAAGAACATACCATGCTCATGGCTGGGATGAAGCAACATTGTTAAAATGTCCATACTCCCCAAAGCAATCTATAAATTTAAAGCAATCGACATCAAAGCACCAATATCATACTTTAAAGAACTTGAAAAAATAGTACTTCTATTCATATGGAACCAGAAAAAACTCCAAATAGCAAATACAATTCTTAGAAATAAAAACAAATCTGGAAGCATCACATTGCCAAGATTTCAGGTTATACTACAAGTCTATAGTGATGAAAACAGCATGGTACTGTAGTACTGGCCCCAAAATAGAGACGTAGATATATGGAACAGGTTAGAGAATCTAGAGATTAACCCAGCCACATATTGTCATGTGATCTTCTATAAGCCTAACAAAAGCAGGCACTGGGGGGAAGTTATCCCCTTTCAGAAGACTGAAACTGGACCCACACCTCTCACCATTGACAAAAATTGATTCTCTCTGGATAAAAGGGACGTGGAGGAGGGGAAAGACAATTAGCAGAAGGAGGGAGGACATGAGGTGGGATCTCACCTAATGTGCACATCGTGAGGTGTATAATACACCTCCTGGGTGAGGGGGTTCTTTTACAACTGGAACTTTACCCTGGAAGTGAGAACAATGTAACCTAAAAATGCGTACCCTCATATTAATTTGAAAATAAATAAATAAAAATGGTCCTAGATTTGCAATACCCATAGTACCTAACAGAAGCAAGTATAAATCCTTTCCAGTGGAACTCAGGAATTTGCCTTCATCCCTGTCCTCAAAGAATCCCCACAAGGAATATTCCAAAGAAAATAAATAATTCACTAAATCTGCATGTAAACAGGGCACTAAGTGAGACCAGCAGAAATAAGACAGCAGATTCAGACCTAAACTTTAGATGTTGGAATTATTAGACGTAGTAATCAAATAAGTATGTGTAATTTAATAGATAAAGAGAGAACCTTGACAATATCACTAAAGATAAAGCAGATGTGTAAAAACCAAACAACTTGTAGAAAGGAAAAATATGGCCAGCAGTAGTGGCTCACATCTATAGTCCTAGCACTTTTGGGAGGCCGAGGTTGGAGGATCACTTGAGGATAGGAGTTGAAAATCAGCCTGAACAAGAGCAAGACCTCTACAAAAACTAGAAAAGTGAACCAGGTGCAGTGGCCTATAGTCCCAGATGCTCAGGAGGCTGAGGCAGGAGGATCACTGATTAGGTATGGCTGAAGGAATGATTAGACATGGAAGATAGAACTTATGTGTAATATAGCCCAGAGAGATAAAGATATGGAAAATATAAAATGGAAGTTTAAAAAGACATTGATTATAGACTGAGGCTGTCTACATTTAATCATAGTTTGAGAGAAAGAGAGAGTAAATAAAGAGGAGAAAAGATGGTATTTGAAGAAATAATGGAGGAATACTTTCTGTAAATGACACAGACCTTAGTCCACAGGTTCGAAAAGCAAAAAAAAAAAAGATTTTAATAATGATAAATAAAAAGAAATGTATACCTAGACCCATCATAATGAAAACACAAACCATAGTACATTAAATATCAAAATATTAAATGGTATATTGTATTTTATAATATAATGAAAACCCAGGACATACTGTATATACTCGAGTATAAGCCGACCGGAGTATAAGCCGACCCCCTTAATTTTACCCTAAAAACTGGGAAAACTTAGTGACTCGAGTATAAGCTGAGGTGGAAAATGCAGCAGCCACTGGTAAATTTCAAAAATAAAAATATATACCCAAAACAATTACAATAATTG
>CAUYPK010058188.1:0-80165 GCA_963574355.1 Loris lydekkerianus | reverse complement strand
TTTTATTCCATGGTGGTCCAAGAAGATGCAAGGAATAATTTCTATTCCTTTAAATTTACTGAAGTTAGACTTGTGACCTAAGATGTTATAGATTTTGGAGTATGTTCTGTGGTCTGAGGAGAAGTATGTGTATTCAGTTTTGTTGGAATGAAATGTTCTGTAGATGTCTGTTAAATCCAAATGTTAGATGGTTAGGTTTAAATCTAAAATTTCTTTGCTCAGCTTCTTATTGGAGGATTGAACCAACACTGCCAAAGAAGTGTTGAAATCTCCAACTATTATAAATCTGGAGGAAATCAAGTTGCTCATGTCTGTTAGAATTTCTCTTACAAATTGAGGTGCAATCTGGTTGGGTGCATAGATATTAATAATTGAAATCTCATCATATTGAGCATTGCCCTTAACAAATATGAAGTGACCATTCTTATCTTTCCTTTCTTTCGATAGTTTAAAGCCTATTGTATCTGCCAATAGAATTGCAACACCTGCTTTTTTCTAATTAGGATGACCTAATCATCCATATGATGATATCGATGACCATCTTTTCACCCTGAGTCTATATTTGTCTTTTAAGGTAAGATGTGACTCTTGTATGTGAAAAATATCTGGCCTGAGTTTTTGTATCCAGTCAGCTACCCTGTGCATCTTTAGAGGACAGTTTAAGCCATTCACATTAATGGAGAATATTGATAAGTCTGGTAAAATTTTGGGTATCGACTTTTTCAAAAGCCCAGTGGATATTTTTAATCCTTTTGCCACTGTGGAAGTTGGAGTTTGATCAATAGTATCTGAGTGAGTTTACTTTTGTGGTAGAGGATTGGGCTGGTCAATATGGAGGAGAGGTCTGAGAGTATCCTGAAGAGCTGGTTTTGTTATGGCAAATTTCTTTAACTTATGAATGTCATAAAAGCATTTAATTTCTCCATCATAAATGAAACTCAGTTTAGCTGGACACAGAATCCAGGGTTGAAAGTTATTTTGCTTTAGGAGATTAAAAGTCAATGACTACCCTCTTATGGCTTGAAAAGTTTCAGCCATATTCTAATATTCTAATATTCTTCTCATTTCTAATATTCTTCCCTTTGTAGGCAATGGATTTCTTACGTCTGGCTGCTTTGAGAATTTTCTCCTTCATATTAACATTAGTGAAGTTAATTATGATATGCTTGGGGGATGTCTTATTGGAAATGAGTTGTGCTGGGGTTCTGAAACTGTCTGCTATCTGAGTTTCAGAATCTCTTGGCATGTCTGGAGAATTCTCTTTCATAATTTCATGGATAAGGGCCTCAGTGCCTAGCAAAACTACTTCATCAGTTTCAGGGATTCCAATGAGGTAGATATTAGCCTTCCGCGAATTATCCCAGAGCTCTCTGAGGGAATTATCCATTTTTGCTCTCCATTTCTCTTCCTCATTGAGAGTTTGGGGAGCATTCAAAGTTTTGTCTTCAATGTCAGAAATCCTTACTTCTGCTTGGGCCACTCTGTTACTGAGGGATTCTACTGTATTTTTCAGATCTTTGAGGGCTGCAAATTCTTGCTTCCGTGCATCAAAATCTTTGGTGTTTTTGTCTTTAAATTCGTTAAATTCTTGAGACGACTTTTGAATTTCTCCTCGAATTTTGAATTCTGACTTTTGAATTGCTGCTAAAATTTCTAATTCCAAATTTTCCTCCATTCTATTAATCTTGTTTGCAATCCAAATTCTGAATTCAATTTTTGACATCTCGGCCAGCTGTTTATGAATGGGATCTTCAGTTACATCTGCCATATCTTTCCTTGGGGGAAATAGTTGATCTATTCTGGTTATTCATGTTACCAGAGTTTTTCCGCTGATTCCGCCTCATGGTTATTTTATTCCCTTTGATTTTTCCCCTGGGGCTTTATCGAGGGCCCATATAGTGTTGTGGCCTGAGAAACTGGCAACCTGATTGGTGTGGTGGGGTAAGTGGTTCTGTCTTGTTTATAGCTGGTTTATGTCCAACCCTAGTGAAACAGTTACTCTGGGTTGAAGTCTCAGCTGTGGAAAAATACCAGCAATTAAGTCACCCCTCCCCCCAAGGCTCTGTGCCTTGGGGTACCACCACTCCAATATGGTTCCCTCTCAGCCGACCATCCTCTCCTTGCTCCCATGCCTCAGAGTCAGCAGTGACCAGCTGCAGTTTAGGCCCTGTCCACACCCCTAGAGAAATCACCCAAGTATTTGAACTCCTGGGGAACAGGCCTCCAGAACTCAAAGTGAGAGTGGAGGGAAGTGCTGTGAGCTCAGAGTTGCAGGTAGAAAATATATACATTTTTATACAGTTTTCTGCCTAGCAGGAGAATGCCATGGCACCCTAGTAGGGGAGGTAGGTCTAATTTTTAGAGCGTCTCTCTTGTGGAGTGTAGTGGGAGGAACTTTGAACTCTGCTCATTTTTTTGTGGGGCACTCCAAGCTGTTCTTATGGGGAGGGGACTCCTGTCAGCTTGGTGATGGATTTTTTACCTTTTGTTTGTATCCTTGGGGTCACAGCTCACCTTGGCAGGGTTGATGTGTGTTCTTCAACCTTCTCTCTTGGTGCAGCACAAATCCACCGGTTGCTTGCTAAATTTCTGTCCTTTAACTCTCCTTCAGTCAGCCATCTTGTCTCCGCCCCAGTATGTTACATTTTGAAATAATATCCTCAGTATGTTCAAACCAATAGGTCCATTAGTCATGACTATAGAATGTTCAACAAATTTGCAAGTCGCTGGGCTGCAGCCCCAAGGACTCCGCGGCAGGAGTAGTGGCAGCAGTTGGTAGGGTGGACTTGAGGAAGACTGGGGGAACCCTGTGCGTCTGGAGCTGGCCCACTCCCCGGGCACTTTCCCCCTCAGCCAAAACTTTGTGTTGAGAGAAGAATTTATTTTTGAAGGAAATTTTGTCTCTGAAGCAAAATTTATTTTGCTTAATAAATTAATTGATTTTTAATTTTATTTAACATAAAATTAACCGTTTTGAATCAAGCAACGTGGTGACTTTCAGCATATTCACAGTGTTGTACAATCATCACCTCCTTTTCCTTCCCTAATATCTTCATTATCCCTAAAGGAAAACACCTGACCTATTAGACGGTCAGTCCCTTCAGCCCCCAGCAAACACAAACCTGCTTGCCATCCCTATTTTGTTATTCTGGGTATTTTCATTAAATGCGGTCATACAATATGTCCCCTTTTGAGGCTGCCTTCTTTCCCTTAGCCTGTGTCTTCAAAGCTCATTCACACTGTAGCAAGTATTGGTACTTCATTTCTTGCTGTGGCTGAATATTTCTTTGCATGATGATACTACATGTTCTTTGTCTGTTTGTGTGTTGATGGACAGTGCTTCCACCTTCCGGCTGTTTTGCCCCTTCTGTCTTTAGCCACTCTACCCTTCCCCATTTGTACTAGAGTTACCGAGATGAGGAGACTTGTGGAAGAGTCGAGGGGTTAAGAATGCTGTCTGTGAACAGACCTCAAGTGCTTCCTGAAACTCTACTTACCAAACTGTGCCCAAGATGTCCCTCTCTGGAAAAGCCAACTGAAGCCTGAGAGTTCGGGAATGACTCCCACATGCACTTTATTGCTATGCTACCTCTACAACAGTCCTAAAAAGTGACATGGGTGTTGCCACTTCTTAGATCTTTCCTTTAGGGAGTGAAGCTTGGTGTGAGGGTGGTCGGCTAAACCTGCTCTGATGGACACGTGTTGCACTATTTATGTAAAGTTGTATTCTGAACATTTGCAAACATGCATAAAAATAGAAAGGCTAGTTTAATAGACTCCCACACATCTATCACCTAGCTTCAACAATTGACATCTGCTGTTCTTATTTTTGTCTCTTCTCCTACTATCACCTTAAAAAAATGGTTTGTTTTTTTTTATCTGTTCTTCTTTATTGATTTATGTGTTGCTGGGGCATTTTAAAGCTAATTCTAAACATAGTATTATTTCACTCATATATACTGAAGGTGCCAAAAAACTGTATACACATTTTAAGAAAGGAAAAATCTATACTAAAATTGTAATATTCAAGTCATGTTTGACTTCTGTAATTAAAAGAGGTCTTCAAGGTGACTTGAATTTATCTTTAGTTATCAATATATATTGAATATTCCAATTTCAAAACAGTGTTTTCCTTTCTTAAAATGTGTATACGATTTTTGGCACCTTCTGTATTTGCTATACATATCTAGCTATTATTTTTTTAACACAACTATAAAATCATCAGAGTTCCCTAAAACTCAATAATTCTTCACATCATCAATTTGTGTTCAATTTTTCCTAATTGTATTAAACATGTCTTCTTTTTTTTTGTTTGTTTTCTTTCTTCTTTTTTTTTTTTTTTTGTAGTTTTTGGCCAGGGCTGGGTTCAAACCCACCACCTCTAGTATATGGGGCCAGCATCCTACTCCCTTGAGCCACAGGCCCTAAACATGTTTTCTTTATAGTTGCTTTGTGTAATTCAGACACACGAGTCTGTGAATATTGCATATAATTAATACATCATTATATAATACACACCTTTTGATGTGTAACTATTTTCCCTTCTCTGATATATTTAATAAAGAAAGTGAGAAATGGGCCTATTGACTTGTGAAACTTCTGGAATTGCCTGTTGTCTTTTTGGTGTTGTTTAATATGTTTTCCATCCCTAGTAAATCAGTAGTTAGAGCTAGAGGCTTGATAGTTTGATTAGGTTAAAGTCAATTTCAAAGGGTAGTGGTACCTCATATCCAGTTGTTTCATATAAAGTCATATCAGGAATAAGGTTATTTATTTCATTTTCCTTTATGTTAAGATTTATCAGTGATTCAGTGTTGTGGGAGGCTGATGAAGGCCCATCCCCTTTATTTTTTCTTTCGAGACAGAGTTTCACTCTGTTGCCCTGGGTAAAGTGCCAGGGTATCATCAGGGCTCACAGCAATTTCAAACTCTTGGTCTTGACCAATCCCTTACTTCAGCCTCTGGAGTAGATGGGACTACAGGTGCCTGCCACAATGCCAAACTAGTTTTTGTATTTTTAGTAGAGATGGGGTCTTGCTCTTACTCAGGCTGAGCTCGAACACCTGAGCTCAAGCGATCCACTTGCCTCAGCCTCCCAGAGTGCTAGGATTGCTGGCATAAGCCACCATGTCCAACCTGATAAAAGGCCCCTTAAACAAAAGATATCCATGTCTGAATCCCTGAAACCTATTAATGTAACCTTATATGGAGAAAAGGGGGTGGGTGGGTCACTGTAGCTGTGACTAAATTAAAGGTTTCTTAGAATGGAGAAATTGCCCCCAGATTACGTGGTTGGGACCTGAACACTATCATGCATGTCCTGCTGAGAGGAAGGCAGAGGAGGTGACAGAGAAAGGCACACAGAGAAGAGGAGGAGACAGCGTGGCCACAGAGGCAGAGATGCAGCTGGAAACGGAGGGAGGCTGAGCCGCCAGAGAGACAAGGAAGAGTGTGCAAGGGGAGCGCAGCCCTGTCAGTGCCTCAGTTTCCACCCAGGGAAACTGATTTTGGATTCTGGCCTCCAAAATAGGGAGAAAATACATTGTTAGTACATAAAGCCACCAAGTTTGTGGTAATGTGTTAGCAGCCATAGGAAGCTATCATTGACCATTGAATGATGCCGGGCCTGGGCACTGACCGCCATGCAGTTGGAAATCCCTGGTAACTTTTGCTTTCCTCAGAATTTAACTACTAATAGTCTACTGTTGATGGGAAGCCTTATCGATAGCGTAAGCAGTTGATGAACATGTGCTTTGTATGTTATATGCATTATTAACTGTATTCTTCCAATAAAGCAAGCTAGAGAAAATGGTATTTAATGGTACTGATTTCTCACATCAGTAAGATTGTGAGAAACAACAATAATAAAATTGAACAATTATAACAGTGTAGGGTAATAATGATTATATGCACACGCATACTCTCTCTCTCTCAATGTCTTACTGTACTGTACTCACCCATTGCAGACTGCAGTTGACTGCAGGTAACTGAAACCACAGCAGATAAAACTGTGTGAGTAAGTTGGAACTGCTGCACTAATTTAGTTATCATTGATTCTTATTGCCCAGATTCATTATTTCATTAATGAGCGCAAAACAGTGATTTTCTAATTCTGTCATTTTTTCTGCCTTTATTCACACATAATTCTTTTGTATAAAGAATAACTGTTTTCCTCATCAACTAATTGATTATCCTGAGCTCTAGTCAAAATCTGGAAAGGCAAGAAAGAGGCTCAAGATTTTCCAGTTATTTATACATTTTCAGAATAATGAGGTGGTTTCCTAGCAACCACCAAGATAATCAATGAGGTGTCTTGTTTGTTTATTTTTGAAGTATCATTATGAACTCATCAGTTTTCATATATTTGATAAGTTTCTATTCATGATAGTAATTATCATTTTTGATGTTCAAACTGTCCGATTTTGGAACCATGGGAGCTCCTCCAAGCTTGACCTGCTCCATAAAAGCCAAATAACTGTGGGGACCGGGCAGGTTTGGGGTGCTGTGGACTTGAACAGGAACGAAAGATGTTGAAATGCTGATATCCGTCTTGGTCTCTTTTGCAAAAGTCTAAAATACATTATAAAAAAAAAAAAAAAAAAAAAAATGTTCCCTGCAAGGCATTGGCAAGATTAAAGAACTAAGAACACAGTTAAGTCTGACACCTCCCTATCTTTTAATATAGTAACATTCAACCCTAACTTCATGGTAGAATGCTAAAAATGACTTCTGCTGGGCTCCCACCCCTACAGGTTCTAATTCTTTCCTTTAGAGTAGGACATTGACATGCCTTAAAAGCTCCCCAGATGATTCTAGTGTTTCTAATGATTCTAATGAGAACCACAGTCTAACCCATCCATCATACCTCTGAGATGGGGTTAAAAAACACAACAACACAAACCCTGGATTCTGACTTCTACAATCTGCCTTCTGCAAATAAGAACCTCTAACACTGACCACACCTGCATCAAGGATGAAAGGTTGCCTATTCATGAATGTGTTTTCTTGTCTCCAGATTCAGAGAAGATTAGCCACATTCCCAGAACTAAGTTAAAAAACTGCTGGTACCATCCTACCCAAACCCTGATGCCTTAGCCTTTCCCTTTGGCTTTGCTTTCCTGCCCCAAACTTTGTCCAACATTTTATGACATTTGTTGACAGGAAAGGCCCCTTCAGTAGATTATATGGAGGGGCTGTGCTGTATTCACTTTTACAGTGTTACTGTCCTGTACTCTATGGGATAAAGATTTCAATGTAACTGACATTTCCTAAAGTTTTCTGTGGTACAAGAAAATCACCAGGATAATTCTGTTTTCCATCCTCCCTCCTAATCCAGTTAAAGTCTACAGGATAAAAAAATGTTTAAATTTCTGTACTCTTTATTGATATTATACACACACACACACACACACACACACATATATTCATTTTGCTTCAATTTGTGCATTAAAGGACTCTGGGTAAAGGATTCCAAATTTTATAAAAACACATAAGATGTAATATGCTTCTCAACTTTTTAAAGTTTGTCTTTTTGAATATATCTAGCAATGATAAAGGTAAACAGGTGTTTGAAAACATACTGTTGTGAAGTACCAACCTGGCAGAAAACCTGTAGCATTTATAACAAGAACATAATCCAATTGAATTTGTAATTAGCACTTTTGAAATGTGCTCATTATTATTGTTATTATTAGCTATAAAACCATGCAGCTTTGGCTCATACCCATTAGAATTTTAGGGTGTGATTCTAGCCAAAAGCAGTCAGTATAGAACCCAATAAAAAAATGTGTTGCAGATTTTTATAGAAGTAATTTTAAGTTAAACATCCAAGCAGGGCTATCAATTAGATATAAATTACATACTGTTCTTTGTTAAAGAAAATTTCACTTTTGAAGATTTCTGGTCTTGAATAGCAATGTCTTAATGATTTGAGAAAAATAAACATGTCCATGAATGAAAAGTATTGGGAAATAGTCTCAAAAAGGGAAATAGCCATGGTTGAAGAGACATCACAAAGGAACAGAGAGAATTTCAGAATCGGGGACCCATCTCTATTGTGGGTAGGAAGTTACTTTGAGCACTTTGAAGACCATACAAGGGTTCTGATTGACTCATTCGTAATGACTTAATGTAGAAAAGTCACTGCATACCCAACCAGCAACCCTTCATGAACCAATATTTACTGAGTAACCACAACACACTACATTCACTGCTGCTGAAGAAACAGGGATGATTTAGAAAATTGGATTTATAAAACTAGGAGGAGATCTTGGGGACAAAGCAACATACCAAGAGCAAAGGAAGTAATTGTGGCTCAATACTAATTGCTAAGGAAGTGCCCAGGAAGTAATTAGGTAAGAGGCAGCCTTGTTAGGAAGAGATTTCTGGAGGAGATTTTGATTCATAGTCTAAGTGCTACCTTTACCTGATTGGTAGGAAGGTTAAGAGATGCCCTTTCAATGAAAGAACTGACGCAAGTTAAGGTGGGAACTTGGTATCATTTGAGCCTTGGGTAGAGATGGCCATCGTACTGATTTGGTCAGAACAGAACTCGCCTGACACTGTGTGGCACACAGTCAGGATGTGTCTATATAATGGGTGCTCAATAATAATAGATATCCAGAAAGTATTTGAAAGTGCTCTAAAAATATTTGAGAATCAATGACTTTCACTTTTCCCATCACCCATGCACCAGGGCTGTATATAAACAATGTCATTACAAAAATCTGATTCAATACTCTAAAGTGATGTAGTACAACTCTAGACAAGACGTTTTGGTTGTAGCCCCCCCATAAATATGTACTATTATTATGTATCAATTCAAAATAATTTTTTAAAAGAAAGCTCAACAAGCAAAAAGAATAGGGCAGCGTTCCTGGAACCTTTGAGGAGTCAGGAAACCAAACCCAGAGCATCACAGCAGACGTATCTGATAGCACAGGCACTGAATGTTTCAGGAGATCAAGGGAATAATGGGAAATGTGTGGAGATGTGGACAGAGCACTCCTGGAGAGCTTCAAGGAGCAAGGCAGGTGTGAGCTGAGCCTGGAAGCATGAGGTGGCTTTGCATTCATTGGAGGACAGAGGGAATAGTAAGAGCAAAGAAGCTCTTTGGGAGTAGCAATGAATATATTAGCTCGGTCAGACAGGAGAGATGCATCAACCTTCACTATGGAGCTCTCTGAGATACCCGAAATCTCACCAATGCACCAAAATACAAGTCAAAAAGGCAGACTTTTATTTTCCTTAATGATAGTCTGAATTACTGCAAATTGGCCCTTGGTGATTGGCTGAGCTGGCCACTCCAGCCCTGCAGGAGGCAGCCTGTTACAGTGGCAGCAGACCTTATGGAGTCAGACTGAGCTGGCTTAGAACTTCGGCTTTGTCTCTAGATGTGAACTTGATCACCATGAGCTTTAGTTTCTTCTTCTATACAGTAGGGTTAATGCGTTTTCTCTAGATCATTTCTAACTTTTTAATAAACTCATAAACATAAAGCAAAAAACACTAGGAGAGGCTAACCCCGGGATAATCATTGTTATGATCTCTCTTTCGTGTTATTGACCAAATTGGAATCCATTATTGGATTGGATAAGAAGAGAAGTAGTAGGCTTGGTGCCCGTATCACAGTAGTTACGGTGCTGGCCACGTGCACCGAGGCTGGTGGGTTCAAACCCAGCCTGGGCCAGCAGAACAACAATGACAACTGCAAAAAAAAAAAAAAAATAGCCGGGCATTGTGGTGGGTGGCTGTAGACCTTGCTACTTGGGAGGCTGAGACAAAAGAAAGAGTTTGAGGTTGCTGTGAGCTGTGATGCCACAGCACTCCACCGAGGGTGACATAATGAGACTCTGTCTCCAAAAAAAAAAAAAGAGAGAGAGAGAGATGCAGTAGTGGCTAAGAGAGAGTTCAGAGGCCTCGGCAGCCCCTCAGCCCCACTACCAGCACTTTCTCTGTCCTGGGCTACATAGCAGTACCTCCCAGAACTCTAATTCCCTCTTTGTCATAATCTGGAATAATGACACATTTCATGGGATTATCCTTTAGATTTAATGTGGTAATATAAAGAAAGAAGCTAGCACAATGCCTCGCACATAGTAAGTCCCCAATAACTGTTAGCAATTTTTAAGGTGGGAAAGGCTGTCCGCTTGTGAGATATTTGGAGAAGTGATGATCTTGGAAGGGGGTTTGTGCCTTTCTAAGCAGGAAGTTGCACTGTGGATCCCTGGGAGCAGGCCAAAGTCCCCACCTCTGCCTCCTTCACCCCTTTCGGAACACCCCAACTTAATACCTCCCATTAGCAGCCCGGCAGGCTTTTTTTAAAGAAGTCAATTATTGAATCAATTTTAGAAATGCTGCTCAGAGCACATAATGGCTGACCTGAGAATATCCTTTTCAGTAAAATTAACACTTGCAAAGAGTCCAGGCCTGCCTCCAAACCAGTACTTTAATTTTTCTCCTTAATACCCAGGTATGTGGAAAATGAAATGGTCAGAAGTCAGAAGACAAATGTTCTCATGTCCAGCGTCCCTCTCCTCCCACCCATCCTCAAATCCCACATTTCTGCCATATCCACCATCTTTGGTGGAAAGAGCCAATCCCGGGGTCACCTTTGACAGCTAACTTACAAACCCTCCTGAGTGACAAGCCCAGCTGGGACCCCATTCCTCATGCCCCGTGAGCGTGGAGCCTCTGGGTCCCTGCTGGGCTGAGGCGCGGCCTTCCCGTCTCTGCAGCTTCTCATTTCATTTTTCTCTCCTCACGACGCTGCCACCCTCAGACGACTGCGCGCTCACTGTAAACCTCTATTGCTGATCATGTCCTTACACGCTTGGTGGCCTTTTATGTAAGAGGAATGAATGACATAGTTGCTTCTATCCATCTACTGTTATCAAGGGATTGAAAAGCTGCCCTGAACATGGCAATTATTTTTGGAGGCTCTGTAGTGTTTAAACCTAATTGCCTAGTAATCTTATATTTACTGTGCGGTGGCAAAGTATAGCCTGCTTCGTGTTTGCACTTTGTAAAACACAAGGACGTTTAGCGTGTTTAATCCTCTGTCGTCTTCCTTCTTTTCCTGGCCATTCTCTCCTCCGATGCTGCATTCCAGGCAGTGGGCTCTGTGGCTTGGAGAGACTTCCCAAGTGCTGTGATTTTTTTCCATATTAACTCATCCTTGGAGATCAGTAACTTCCTACTTGGTATGATGTGAAGCTTCCCAGGCTCTGGCTGTGGGGGAAGGAGTACTGGGGCCTCTGAGGCACAAAAGACTTCACATGATTAGTAGAGCTCTGAGAATCGGGGAAATATGCCTGGCGAGCCAATTCCCCAGCCTAGAGGAGCTTAACGATAGTCCAGGGAAACTATTGGTTCCTTTGAGACAGTTGCCTCTGCCCACGTGTGTGCACATGCGTGTGAGCACGCAAGCGCACGCACAGCACTCAGGGTTCCTCCACGTGTGAATTCTTTTCAAAAGCTCATGCCTATTTACTTCCTCTTACACCCTCGGTCTTTAGCAGTTCCTAACACTGGCAACTTTAAACCTTCCCATCTTGATCTCCCCAGACAAGCCTGTTCTGACCTTGCTTTAATTTTTTAAGCCACTGGTGGAGAAAGCTTTGAAACTTTTAAGGACCAAATATAACAAGATAGTCCAAATAAAATAACTGGGAGTTTGCTAAAGAGGAGGCCAGGAGCCCTTTTTAACTTTTTATAGAAGTTTGATAGAGGCTGGGACTTGAAAATTGTTCTTCTGTTTCTCTTTGAAGGTGCCAAGAATTTGTATGTGAGGTTTTTTATTTAGCTACTCACGCTGGTTCTGACAGCTGCAGTAGAGAATTCGAAGGCCAGATTTCTTTCTTCCTCTAGGACTTGACTTTTCCGACCTGTTAGGAGAAATCAAGAGAATAATGTCTTGTTCTGTTCTATACACACGGTACATGAGGGGAGCCCAGGAGGATTTAGTTTGGTTCAGGAGAAAGCTGGCTTAGGCGTCAGTGCGTTTCAGAGTTTCCTCAGGGTGCAGTCCTGGGCCGGCTCCTTCTTTGTCCGTGATTCAGGGAGTTCTGCCTGGCTGCCTTTCCCGTCCCTGGGAGGCCGTCTGCTTCTGTTAGCCCACAGTCAGAGCACACTTACCTCCATTAGCCAAATCTTTGTTCCCCCCTGTGCTTCTCTTCCTTCAACTTTGGAGAAGGCAGCTTTGGAATTTGCCTCATCTATTTTCCATGGGCCGGCTTGGAGGACCAGGAAGGGGCCAGGGAGAACATGGCCCCTAGAATCAGCTGCTTAGGTTCACAACCAGACTCTTTTCTTTACTGAACTGACAAGCCCTTTATACTCTCTTAGTATTCCTACCTGAAAATAGAAGGTTCTGATAAGAACTACCTCCATGGGCTATTTATCATGTGAGTTGGTTGAATTAATATATGTGCAAGACTCAGGACAGCACTAACTCTTGTATCCTGAGATTCTTTTTGAGGCTAACTTTGCCATGTCTTGATGTATCTTATCTCACTTATCCTACCCTTTCCATCTTGTTGAATGCCTCTATTTACAAGCTTTGTCTTTACTACACCAAAGCAATCCATGGACTGATTAAATTGTAATAATTCAAGTATGAAAACAGAGACCCCATCTCTCTTAGGATTAGGGGTTAAAAAAAAAAAAAAGGATCAAGCCAAGTGGTCACTTGCTTGAAGTTTTCCCAGCTGGATGTGGGTTGGTTTCACAGAGTTGCCTTTCCCAGCTACTCTTTCTCCTTTCTTCTCCTTTATACAACCCCACCTTCCAAGGAGTTTCTGACCGTAATGTTCCATGACAGTAAGGCAGACCCCAAAACACTTGATTTCTTCCAACTCCTCCTTTTGGCTTTCAGAGAATCTGTGAATATTTTTTTAAGATAATTTGCCTACCCTGGCAGAGACCCTCAAGGAACAAGAAGAAAGGATGCAAGCGGAAGACAGAAGAATTCCACCTGAATGTCATTCCCAAGGCCTCTTCCTCCTCCTTATTCTGTGTCTATTGTTTCAAATATGGACTGCAGCGTCGGTGCCATCACCAAGGAAGCAGGTGGGACAAAGGACTGTAAGCTCGAAGCTTGCAGGAGGTGGGCCTCCCCATAGTGTCGGGGAAAAGACCCCAGGCAACCTCCACAGCTGCTATTTATTGAGAACATACGCCCCTCCCTGAAGCCCGCCCGCTTCACTGGAGTCCACAGCCGATCAAGTTCCAACTGCAAAAGTCTGATCATTAACGTCCAGGAACTGCCGCTTTGTCTCTGTAAGCCCGCTGTCCTGGTCAACCCCACTTAGTCTCTTTAAACCTGCTGTCCGGTTTCCTATATATCTTTCTACATGGGTTGCTATATAAGTTGTTACATAGGTTGTTGCATATCTTATTACAGAGGTTGGTACACATCTTGTTACATAGGTTGCAGGTTACGTGGCTGGGATGCTGCACTTAGAACCCATGGAGATTAAGTTATTTTTCTGGTCAACTTAATTTTTCCCACTCTGTTTATGGGAAAAACGAAAGGCTGTTTTCTGAAGGAGTGAAGGATAAAGAATGGAAGCATGAGGGTGGGTATGGGAGGGTGGGGATAATTCCATTGTTGCCTCAGAGAGTTGAGAATCAGGGCTGGTAAATTCTCAAATTTGACACTGTATTATGACATGGGCCCACTGTTATTTTTTTTCAGTCTCAGAGGAAACCTTGAGGAATCTCATTCCTGCATTTGTATTAAATTATCTGCCAATATTGTCTTTTCCACTCCAAGTACTTTCATTGAAACATTTGGCCTAAGTTGCAGAAACAGCAAAATCTCTTTAAAGCTATTGTTTCCTTGAATGTTTGGTTTACCTTTCGGTTCCACAACAAAATAATAAATGAAGGGTGAGTGGAATTGTTACTATAGCAATCCCCATAGTAACATCGAAATGCCACACACGCTGGTGCTGCAGCCCTGGGAGCTTCCTCCTGGCCCTCCCCACACTACCATTAGGTTAAGCTCTAATGGCTTAAGATTTTAGGATATTAAATTAAATCCATTTTATTTCCCTCCCAGAGAGTTAATAGATTCACAAAATAACAAGAATTTTTATCCACTCATATCCTTTGCAGAAAAGTCAGAAGTGAATTTTGTATGAGCTTGACCATGTGTGTAAACTGCTTGCAACTGAGTTACCCTTCCAATTTTAGGTCTGTCCTTAAAACAACAATAATCCCAGTCAAGGCATGAATTGCTCTTTGTTGATTTCCATAGTCTTAGTCTTACATAACTTACATGAGCAGGACCACGAGATGAAGCATCTTCAGAATGCAGTATTGTGGGAACACATATGTTTTTAATCTCCTATTTTCCAGAAGATAGCCAGAAGGGATCCCCCAGAGGTCACTTGGAAAAGCCTTTTGCCACCTGGTAGGGTTATAAATCGATTCTCTGGTTAAGATTGCTGTTATTAGGTTGAATGAATGACTGGGAGGCTATAGAAAAATTAAATGGGAGGCGAAAGCTGGTTTTGAACATCATGTCATATCTTTATATAATAGGTATTCATGCATACATGTCAATATGTATATTGCTGTGTATATTTAGCACAAATTTATAAACCAGATGCTGAATATCAAATAGTGGATCTGTGTATCCTGTTTCTTAGCTCGTTGCATCTTGAATGTTAATACTGACACCCTAAAGGCAGAAACTACAATTGGAAAGCAGTTGTGTTAAATTCCAAGCCAGGGGTCTATAAAGTTACGTACCCAGAAGAGCTCAGTCAGCCTGCTTCTCAAGGAGGAAGCTTCACGAGGTAGAGAGGAAGAAGCTGAAACAATAGAGCACATGCCATAAATAGGCAATTCATAAAAGGAGAAATATGATTATTAATAAACATGTGAAAAAATATTCACTCTTACTACTAAGCAAATACAAATAGAGGCGGGCATACAGGATGTGGGGTGGGGCTTCTGCTGTCGCTCTGGAGCCAGCACTAGGCCCACAGCCAGAAACAACAGGTGCTAAAAGCTCAACATGTAAAAGAGCAGCCGGACCCCGGCCCACGTCATCATTATATAAGCAGAGGACAGGGAAGAGGCAGGAGGGGCCACGCAGTGTAAGCAGTGTTCCTTCGCAGAGGTCACCCCCTCCTCTCCCTGTGGCCTAGGGTGGGGCTGAGCTCCCGCCCTCCCTCTAGTTCTACTCGACCTGAATAGCAGAGGAGCTCTGCAGAGAATCCCCCATGGAGACCGAAGGTGCTAACAGACAGGCAGACTGGTATTCACTGCCCTGGCCGGACTTTTGCTTCTGGAGTAGACAGGCTTTCTGATCTGCTCCTGTGATCACCTCATCAGTGACTCCTGCAGGATGGGGCGGCAGAGCCGGTGGCAGAGGAGCAGGCTGCACTTCTCCCAGCTGGTTCCTCCAAGGTCACACACATTTCTGGTGGGGCAAGTGGACACCAGAGACAGCAGTTGGTGCCGAGATGCTCAAAAAGCCTGCCCAGTGGTCGAGGCAATTGCAGTGGTGGGAACTGAGAGTGGAGGGAGAGATTGAGATGGAGTTCGATGTCTCCAAGCAGAGAAGTGTACAAAGGGGAGCCCTAAAAAGCTCAAAAGACTTACAGCCGCTGCTTGAGAGGGCAGTGCCTGAACACGTGCTCTCTGGAGATATCTGTGTGTGGTTAGTGGACGTCATAAGAGCAGTAACACCCACAGGGAGAACATCACCACTGGGAGGCACTGATCCCTTCTCCTCACACTCTCCTCGGACGATAAAATTGTCTCATGAGTAAGCGTATGCTCAGATGAGACTGCTCAATGAGTCTGTCACGTAACAATGTGATACCAGTCACCTACTGAGCTGCTGTAACTCTCTAAATACCAAAGTAGGTGGTATTTAGAGTGGGTGAAGGAGACGAACTTGCTGACTCAAGTGTACATTAGTTCATGTTCTCTGGATGGCATTTGATCAATTATGTATTTTAAATGTGTTAAAAAATGGCATGCTATCTGATGTAGTGATTCCATTCCTACGACTATAAGGACTTAATCAGAAATGTGCACACTCGTACATATTCACACAGTGTGTAGACAAAAAGTGTTCATTGCAATTTGTTTATAAGAGTAAAAAGGAGGGAACCTGAACTTCAAGTTGAAAATGAGTGAGTATGTTGTGGCATATCCATATTTTAAAAAGTGCAACCATTAAAATTGTGCCTTAAAGCCCATTTCATGCTGTTGTACAATGCTTATCAAATGCTTAATAAAAACAAAAAAAGATAAGATCTTCCATACACAGTAATTGGAAAGAAAGAGTAAAAACGTATTAAGTAGGAGAAAATACATGTATATGTCTGGAAATCTCAAAAGACTTGATGAAAGAAGTACTACAATTAGTAGAAGAATTTAATAAAGTAGTAGGTTGGAAAAAAATCAATAGAAACAACTCTCATGTATACAAAGTAAAAGTAGTGAGGAGATACATGCACAACCTACTTAAGAGAGTAACAGCGATAGCATACCTAGGCATAAAAACAAACAAAAGTTGTGCAAAACCTGTGTGAAGAAAACTAAAGACACTTCTGAAGTTGACTTAAAGAAATAGGATGTCACGCTGGTTTGGGAGATAGACAGGAGTCAGTTTTCCTTTAGTTGACTTATAAATTTAACGTCATTTAAAAAATATCATTTAGAAGGAAAGAATATTCTAGAGTGATCAGAGCAATGAGGATGGAGAAAGTTGGCTTGACCAGATATTAAGACATATTATAAAGCCTCCTTAATTAATACAGAATGATACAGGCCCATGAAAAGAGGCTTTGATGAATAGAAACTCCAGAAATAGACCCAATTGCATATGGAAATTTAATACACAATAAAGGTGACATTTCAAATTGGTGGTGAAAAGATGGACTTTTAAATAAGTGATGTTGGGATAAGTGGATAGCCATATGGAAAAAGATAAAATTGGATCCATTTCTCACATTGTAAGCCAGGATAAATTCCAAAAGACTCGGAGATCTAAATGTGCAATAAATGAAACTATACATGTTTGAAGAGGAGACATGGATAATTTTCTCCAATAGCCAGGATAAGGAAAATCGTTTCAACTATGTATCAAAATCCAGAAGCATTAAGGAAAAAGTTAAATTTGGTGGCATTAAAAAATACATTTGCAAGGAAATAATGCTCCAAGCAATGTAAAGGAAAATGACAAATGGGGAAAATTGCAACTTCTATTACAAAGGGTGAACATGTCTAATATATAAAGAGCTGCTAAAAATAGAGAAGAAAAAGACTGTAACTTGGTAGATAAATGGGCTAGAGGAATGAACAGACTGTTTCTTAAAAAAGAAAAGCAAATGGCTCTTAATTATAATATGCTCAGGCTTGCTCCTAATAAGAGAAAAGCAAAATATAATATCCTGATCGTTTCTCACATATCAAACTGGCAAAAATCCAAAAGTGAGGAAACATACTCAGTTGGCAAAGTTATGGGAGAGAGGCACTCTAATACACTGCTCATGGGAAGAAAAATGATACCCCGTCCCTGGAATGGAATTTGGCAACATCTAGCAAACTTGCACTTCTATGACTCTATCGTGAGTAGACGCTGGCAAACAGAAAAAGACAAATGTCACCCAGATGCGGTCTATGTTCACTGCAGCCCAATTGTACCAGTAAAAGATCAGAAACAAATTAAATATCCATCAGTAGGGAACTGGTTAAATAAGCAATTGGTGAAGCCACACCATAAAGTATTATGCAGCTGTGAAGAGGGTTTAGGAATGTCTATAAACTACTTTGGCATCATCTCAAGGAAGAAAGCAAAGAGGAGCAAAGTGTTCATGTTATACAGCCATTTACAAAGGAAAGGGGAAATGCTAATGTAATTTAAATATTGTATATTTAAAAATTAATTGAGGAATAAACATCAAAATTATCAAAGACGCTTACTTATCTGTAAGGTTGAAGTAACTTGGATATAAGCTTCACTTATCTGATTATATCTTGTTTTGTTAATTGTAATATAACATAAATATTTTATGTAATTAGAGAATAAAAATGTTCTTAAAAAGTAATTATTAAATATCTCAAGCAAAAAAGAAACAAATGAAAGTAACTAGGTTTTGAGTTGGTAGCTCTGCTATACAAAAAGAAATCATATTTCAAATGATGCTTAGACTCAAGAATGTGTTTGTGCATCCCGGGGGTGATATTCTTAAAGAACAAAAAGAACAGAAAAAAACTGTTAAACTGCTTTATGTAACTACAGTAGGGGTGGTAATATTGATGCTATTATTCTACAACTGCATTGCGTGTGTAATATGGGATAAAGCCTGCTATTAACTCCACTAATGTGGACAAGAACTCGAGTTTTCAGCACATAAGAAAGAAGGTATAGATGTAAAATTGGTGAGGTTAAACAAAAAAACCAATAGTCTTTAACTGTAATTGTAAGCTATCAGGATGCATTCGTGATGTATTTTCTCTTAACACTATTTTTCCAGTTGTATGCAATAGAAAGTACTAGAAGTAATGTCAACACAAGACCAATGGGTACTCTTAACACACGGATTATGGTTTTAAAATATCACATTGAACTAAACAGAACACAATTCTGTGTCTGGGGTAGAACATCAACAGTGTGGACCTGGAATTTTTTGGAAAGTGAGGAAGTTTCCAAGGACAATAGTCATGTATGTATTAAAAGGACTCAGGAAACAACCCTCATGAGGTTCCACTGGCCAAACATGGGGCAGTTTAAGCATCACTAAGATATGAGGTGCAACCAACTAAAAAACATAATATTATGCTACATCCCTAAGTTTTTAATAACATAAAAACAAAACAAAACAAAAATTCATTGGTTGAATAATAATTCAACTTATTATTTTGAAAACTGAAAAGTAAAGGGAGAGAATGAAGCGTTTGTACCCTCAACGATTCCCCAATAATAAATAAAAAATAAATAAAATTGATCTCAAAGTAACTAAGTAGTTGAATAAGGGATGTTTTGCTTTAAAGAAGTATTTCACCTAATATATAAAAAAGAAAGTATAAAATTAGAATATCATCATTTTGAAATCACAAAAGGATGTGGGCAATAGTCATTAGTGGACACTGATATTACACACATCACACGCACCAAAAGAAAAACAAGACATGGAAGTACGCGCTACAACCTGGGAAGTGCTTTAGAAAAAAGTCGGGACCACATCTGATCAAGCCTCAGGGAGTCTTTACCTTTTTATGTTTCAAATGCCTTTAGCCAGCTGGTGAATTCAGTCGAACCCCTTTTGATAATTTGTGCTTTAAAGACATAACATAAAGTACAAAATTTGATCAGTGAACCCAATTTTTTTAGAACACAGTTGATCAAATAATAGAAAACATAAATACATATGTATACAAACACGCACACATCTACACAATACATAGGGGCTTATTCATGAACACATTCAAAACTAAGATCTAGAGGCGGACCCACCAGCTGCAATAATGTGAAACTGGTGATGGGTTTAAATAATATCAGATACATCTGTTAAAAACTTTAATATGATATGAAAATATCTGATGATAAAGTCACATTCACTATTAATATTATTGTGGTTTGTTGCCTAATATCTTATTAAAGAACATACTACATTTTAATTGGAAGATAGCAAAATAAAGATGTAATGTTTTCCCTACCAGGTCAAGGTCATAGATGATAAACTCCTGTTTAGGTTTGAACAGAATCCACCGGAAATATTAGGGATGTACCTGATTACCAAAATCCAAATTGTAGGAAACTATGAGAGACTAATGATCTGGTTTCTTTGACAAATGTATTGTAAGGGGAAACTATTAATAGATGCAAAAGCCTATAGATTGAATGAGACTTAGAGAAATATAAACAATTATAATCTAAGAACATTACTAGGATCCTGAATCAAGAAAAGAAACTGCAAAAACTTACAAAACAATTGAAGAAATTCAAACACCAACTGGATATTGGATAATATAATTAAAATTTTAATCATTTTGAAAATTGTGATAGTGATTTGTGTCTTTGTATTTTAGAAACATACACTGAAATATGTAATGATGACATTATACATGTAATGATAAAATTGTGTAATGTTGTAGATTTAAGTCTAATTTTCTGGTGGGGTTGTAAACAGAGGTATAGGTGAAACACACGAATTTGGACAATTAAATTCATGAACTCATCCTAGAAAAAGGGCTACATGCCTCATTGACGAATATCACTATGGTTGCCTGCAAAGTATTCTTTCTGGGAAGTTAGGCACTGATGCCAGGGCCTCGTCCACCCTTGAAAGACATTTTGGAACTCTTTTTCTGGAATGACCATCGTATTTAACCTCAATTACCTCCTAAAAGCCTGTCTCCAAATATTGTCCCATTAGAGATCAGGGCTTCAATATAGGAATGTGGGACTTGATTCCAAACATGGCACCTTTGCACAGCAAGTGGATAAAGAGCACAAGCAGTAAATATTTACTTATTCATGGCCAAGTTATATGACCTGGAAGACAAGAAAGTTTGTCTCAATGAAGTATGATGAAAAACAGCCTTAGGGAACTTAGTTGTGAGAGGAGTTCTTGAAATGTAAAGGAGGTGGGGGGAAAAGTTACTGGAAGAGCATGTGTTCTGATCGCAAATAGACTGATTCCTCTCAGAAATCCTAGAGAGATGTTGGGTTCTGGGTGGGTAAGGAAACATAAATGGGAAAGATTCCTAAATTTAAAACCAATAATTCCACTATCTCAAAGATATTCTTACTTAAACAAGCCAAGAATATTATGCACAAGAACTTCCACATGCCTGTCAGTAAATAATTGAGCATTTCCATGGCAGAAGAGTGTTTGCTGGGAAACATCAACTCTCCTCTGGAAGTGGACAGGGCCAGGACCGCTGAGAATGCAGGTCCAGCTAATGGACGGGAGGGACATTTGGTGACCTTTTGCACAGTAGTGGCCCTTCTGTTTCCTTTGCCTGTTTCTTCTGGGGCTGAAATCACTCGCTGCTCAGGTAATGGGGTGGAGACTGAGGCATACTGGACTGGGGAGGGAAAGAACATAGGTACAGGAAATAGCTACAGACACCCTATGGCCTGAGACATTAGCACTGGTTGTATTTCAACATATTACAATGTTAAATGGACCTAATTTAGCAAATATTTATAGAGTGCTTTCCCGATGACAAGAACTATTCTAGGCTCTGGGACATAGTGGTGAGCAACACAACCAAAATTTCTCGTCCTTCTGGTGCTTCCATTCCAAGCCTCTTTATCATCTTTAGTTATTATTTTGCTACCAAGCCTTAGAAATAAGCTAGAACTCAACCGATCACCCACAAGGCATAGTTGAGGATTACAACTGCTCCTTGAATGACACTGTTACAAAACAGTGACAAAATAATAAATTTGTATTAAAATGCTCCAGAACTTAAAAGATGGCCCCATCACAAATGAATGGCTATTTTTGTCCCTTCATATAAATTAATGATCACTAATCATTTGCTGCCTTAATTTTGTAAACTTGTCAGTTTTCATTTACACAGGTGCAGAACCAGCATCCTTATAGAGACAGGTTATGTGCATTTTTGTCTGTTTGTTTGTTAACATTGCCTACATTTGAAAAGTGTCAGGCTGATATTTTCCACCCTGTTTACCTAAACCCCAGTGCTGAGAAGCAGCCTGCCAAGTCTCCTTCAAGCTCAGAAGCCCCCCTGGAAAATCAGGGTAGTTCTTATAACGGGAAGTGATGACCCCAAATATAGTCAGAACACACTATAAATGTCCTCAGAGGTATCCTCTGGGCTTTTATTAGAGACTTTCCTATACATGAGATTGCCTTTTGAATGTCTCTTTTCCTTCCAGAAATAACTCTACATGAGGCCTCACTTCCCGGGAGAGAGAGAATCTGCACTAAACCCCTCAGCACATGGTGCAGTTGTGGTACGTAGGGATCTTGCGGAAATTGTGAACCTCATTGCCTGTGTTCTTGTTGGTTCCTAGAGCAATGCTCTGATCATAATGAGTCAAGTCAAAGAATATATAAATATAATAGATGCTTATTATTCATGATAATTATATTCCATAAAGTCATCACAAACATGGAATTAACCAATACTGAGCCCCTGCTCCTAGGGGAAAAACAGGATGAGGTTCCTACAAGCTTCTGGTCACAATATTTTTGTCAACCTATCAATATACAATCTTGTGTTATGTGTGTTTATGTTTAAAGATGCCTTGTACAATATAGTATTGATCTATTGATATTGAGTTCATGGCCAACAGCACTATGACTGATGCCTAAATGATGCTTATCTAATACATCTTTTCTCCATAAGGCACATCACAGTCTTCTTGGACATAGGAAGGCTACATAGCACTTTGACATCATGTTTGTGAACCATTTTAAGCTCATATAAATTAATGATCAAATTAATCATCAAAATTAATGAGCAAAATCACCAACAAAATGTAGAAAAACGTGGCACTAGATAGGTCTTGTAAAGGCCTTGTTCACAATACGGAAGCTGAAACAAAAAGGCGGAGTGTTGCTTCATTCTGTCTTAGCTGGAAATGCACATGCCAAGTATGGGCAAATTTTTCACTGCTCTGTGTGTGTTTGTGAATTACTGCAAAGGTCTCTCAGGTGTTGATTTGGGGTTTAGAAATAAATTTTAGCAAGTATGCAAATTCCCAGATATGGAATCTGTTGATCATGAGGTCTGGCTGGATGTAAACATGGGTAACTTTTACACATCAACGCTTACGGAAAAGGAATAGCACATAGATAGTTTCCAGGAATCATGAAATTAAATCTGCTCTCAGCACCCACCTATCTGACTAGTGGGAGATTTCATTAGCTTTTAAAAACAATATTGACTTTGTGTGTGCGTGCTGTGAGAAAAATTGTGGGAAGTTTCCTTCTTTAGTCACTGTTATGGTCATTGTCACTTTACTCACCTGTATGTAATTGGTGCCAAGTGCTGATATTCCAGCCCCACTCAGGCCTCTGCCCCGGGAGGCTGCAGAGGGGTCCTTCCCAACAGTCAGCAAAAACTGTGGCCGCATCCACAGAAAAGCTCATTTTTGACTTTGGGGTCTCTGTAGGGCGTGTGTTCAGAGTACCTCCCAGCACTTCCTCCCCCTGGGCAGTTCCCCACTGGAGTTTGGCCTGCAATGTGGTTCATTGCTGGAAAGTTCACGGGTCCTCTGTGCTGCCACCTGAGGGATTCCCTGCCTTTCCTGTGGATCCAGTTATTCCTTCTGTTTTCTCTCAGTCCTCAAAGCTCTTCTTTCCTCAAGGGCCTAAGGATGGTGGGGTCAGGAGGACGAAGATGTGAGAGGTAAGTTTTCCGTTCTCCTACAGAAGTGGGAGGAAGGAAACTTGGACATTAGGAAATCATGGATATAATGCTGGCTTATCTACCCAGGATCGGAGTAGGAAAAGGAAATGCTTGTACTCCTTTTCTTGATAACTCATTCTGCTACAGTTAACCTAATGCTAGGAATTGCTTGTTTTAATCTGGTCTAACATTTCTATGCTTGAGTTCTTAGGTGGAAGCACCATTCATCAGAGTTCTTTAATGAAAGGGGAAATGGTCTACAGAGACTAGAAGCTTCTTTGGGGATGGGTAACTATACTTTTTATTTCTCTGTTACTATTCATAACATTAAGATAGTAATAAGCAAAGGTGGTCTGCAGGAGACACATTTAGCAAGGCCCAAATTCCAAAGCTCCTTCCCATTAACCATTTCTAGATGCATTTCAGAAAAGTGATACGTCCATAAAATTTTTGAGAATTTTATTGTATAAAATGGGGAAACAGCTATTCAGATGAATGACGAATTATTTCATAAGCAATCTTTCCTCACTTACATCTTCTGTAAGCTTAAATTTCATTATATAACCTGTACTTTTATATGGAACTCTTCACAAGCTATTAAAAATAATGAAACAGTCAATAAATATTTTTGGATCTGTGGGGAAATAATAACAATTATCTTGATTATTAATCACCTATACTTCCTAATGTTATGTTTTTGGATTATATCACTTTAACTATGAGCCTCAGCTTCTTCATCTGAGAGGTGGGAATACTAATTCCCACCTCAGAATAGTTATGACAATACGTCAGATATTATATATGAAATGGCATGATAAATTATAAAATAGTATGTAAACATGAAGAACTACTGTGAATATTATTCTCACTCTTTTAATTCCTGTTCAAATTCAAGTCACTGATCATGGGCCATGTAAAGTCTAACCTCCTAGAAACTTTTCATAATCACTTTTGCCAACAGTTATATTTTTCCTCTGTATTTTGGCCGCATGTGTCATACAGTACCCACTCTACTACTCAAATTCTTGGTTTTTATTTCTTTCATGTGCTTTGTATATACATTAATTCTTAAAACCAAAATCTAGAAGAAAGAAACTGTGATTCCTGTAATGTAGTACTTCACATGTGACTCTTGGTACTTAATGAGTGAATGGATGTTTAAATAGAAGGATGGATGGATGGTCAGATAGACAGGTGAATATGCTGTCATTTTTCTGTTCTGCCGCGTGATTCAATATGGTTAAAAGTAATCTCAATGGGGGGAGCACCTGTGGCTCAAA
This sequence comes from Loris lydekkerianus, assembly GCA_963574355.1. Classification (NCBI taxonomy): domain Eukaryota; kingdom Metazoa; phylum Chordata; class Mammalia; order Primates; family Lorisidae; genus Loris; species Loris lydekkerianus. Next base: position 55,527 of record CAUYPK010058188.1, on the reverse strand, counting down.
GGAGTAGGGCTCCGGCCCTATATACCAGAGGTGGTGGGTTCAAACCCGGCCTGGTCAAAAACTGCAAAAATAAATAAATAAATAAATAAAAATAAAAAAGAAAGAAAGTAATCTCAATGTCAGAAGCCTTGTGTCACTCTTTTTTTTTTTTTTTTTTTTTTTTGCTATCCAAATGAAATGGTTCAAGTGTCTATCCCATGTCCAGTGGGAAGTCCCATATACCCTTCCTTGAGGGAGTCCATACTCTGAGGATTTGCAAGGGGAGGCTTATGTTCTCCAGGGTCAGTTTCTATGCAACCAGCCTACAGGTTAGCTCTCTCAGCTCCTATAGCCAACATTTTTTTTTCTTTACTGGTCCAGACTGAATGATGCCCCATCTTTCCCAACACCTGGAATATATCCCTAGGCAGATCTCAACTAAAACTTTCAAGATAGAAATGAATGGTTCCAGCACAGCACAGCATAGGAAGAAATTGACAATTGTATGTCAATTACAGCTATTTTTGAAAGTCCCTGGCCATCCATTCCATCTGGATCTTTGCACTGGCTGTCTCTTTTCTTTTCTCTTCTCGTTTCTTCTCTTAGGCTCTTTGCCAGTCCTTGCCAAGTTGCTCAGCCCTTTCCAACCATCACTAAGGCAGCAGTGACTGTTCCCGAATTCCAGTTAATTTTTGATGCAGTGCAATTTAGCTCTTTTTTTTTTCTCATCCCCCCTTTTAAGATGGGAACGGCACCATTTATACAAAAAAAAAGGGACTCATTGGGCTATTTTCCTAAACAAAATGTTACCCCCTCTGAAATTAATAATTCCACTTCTCTGCCAGGCAAAAGTAATGGAAAATCCGTGTTTTTATTTTAAATAGTAAATATTTCTTGAATTTGTCATTTTAAAACTTCTTTCACTTGAGATTTTCAGAATGGTGTGACTTAAACTTCCTCAGTTGCCTTCTTTCTGGTCATCAAACACCATAAGGATTATTTTATTTCATCCATCTCCAGAAGCCATCACAAGAAGTTGATGTCCCACCTTCTTGGAATGCTGAGATTTAATGGACATTAATGATAATGTAAGGTTTACTCTCGCTTAAACATATTTAAGAAGTTATTAATGCATACCAGACACTTGAGTGTAGACTTTTTTCACATCACAAACATTAATTTCAAGCAAAGCTTGTATTATCACCAAACTTTGAGCTCACCAGCTAGCCTCCATCTGTTAAAAAAAAAAAAAAGTTATTTAACTCTAAAGCTTTAGGACAAAAGATTGACAATGTACATGTTGGGTCTATCAAATCTTCAGTCTTAAACTACTTATTTGTTTTCTTCCATTTTCTGCTTTCTTCAAACTCCAGCTCCCACATTGTCATATGAAACTTTGTCTTGTAACTAATCCCGTAACACTTTCCTGTTGGAAGTGAATTTCCTATCTGCCTGTACCCAGTTACTATCATCAGTTTCTATATGCCTCTGATGTGATATTCTGGCTGCACGAACAAATTATACAATTCTGACTGGCAGGAAATATGTGTCATGTTTATCATGAATCTATTTGGGTAGCTAGCACAATGCTGTGCCATTGAAAATACCTACTCAGCAAATACTGTGTACCATCTAAGGAAAATAAAGAATTGATGAAAGGAATTTTACCCTTTGAAAGTGAAATGCAGAAGCTGAAAGAAGGATGACATTTAGTTCTCTCTGTTATGCTAAGCAGAGAATTTGGTCAATCTGGTTATTAGTCTATGACTACTGAGCCCCATTCTGTTAGGAACTGTGAGTGATAAATACAGAAGATAAGGCCTGGTGCTGCTTTCATGACAGTTAAGATCTTTATTTGCCTTGTGCTTCATTGAAAAATTATGACAGTTAAGATCTTTATTTGCCTTGTGCTTCATTGAAAAATTTATGACTATTTGTCATAAATTGGCAAGATAAGGGTCATTAAAGATCAACACCAGCCCATTAAACTCAGGTAACTTTATGATAAACAAAGAGAAAAAAGTTGCTTTCATTAGAACATTTAGCAAATAATAATTCCTTCAAGGCTAAACACAGGCTGTCTTCACAAAGTCAAACTGTTTTAATCTAGTCCAATTGTTAGGCAAAAAAGTTTTACAATGCAGACATTTTGGGGGAAGCAATTGACCACATATAAAATATTGAGTATTTTTAAAGCAAAGATAGTGGAGTGTTGAATTTTCTGTGGAGGTGAGCTCCCCACTGTACACTTGACGATTTCATTACTATCCTTCTGCATTTTACAGAATGGTAATGAGAAGATTTTGTTTCTTTTCTTCACTTTTCATCACCTCTGTTAGAGACAAAAATATGATTTCCCTTCACAAGTGATTATTTTAAAATGTAAAAGTTAAACACAACATTAGCATCCTACCAGATTGTCAATACTAACCATCAAGAGAATTGGGACAGTGATCCCAGCACCGGCAGTCTTTTTGGAAACATTTGCAGAGATGGCTTGGAAATTGTGAACTTTGAGAGTATCTAAGAGGTAATCTTATAAGACAGGAAAGCCTGCCCAGAATCTTTTTGAAAAAATAAGCAAAATCAAAGGCTATTACTATAAAAATCGTTACTCCCAATAGAAGGGTAACATAAAACATCAAATCTTTTTTTTTTTTTTTAAATTTCAGATTGATATGAGGGTACAAATGTTTAGGTTACATTATTTTCATGTCTAAGGTAAAGTTCAAGTTACAGTTGAGCCCTTTACCCAGCGGGTGTCCTCTAGATCCTTACCCTTACATCCCTCCTTTCCTTTTCTTTTTCTTTCCTCTCCTCTTCCCTTCACAAGAATATGCTCATGTTTTTCTTTTGAGTGGGTGTGGATTTGTTTATATATTGATTTCATATTAGTATTGAGTACATTGGATACTTGTGATGCTTTCCTAAGAAGGATGTGTTTCAACTCTCTCTAGGTAAAATATCAAATCTTATCCAACTTTTTACCAGCTAAGCACGGCCCTGTGAAGTGTTACTGGAATTATAAATTTGTGCAGCATCCTTAATCCTTTGCTCTAAGAAACATTGGGAGGTAATTCATATATTTCGTAGGTAATGATGCAACCACCATACCAACCTATTGTCTCATTGCTTTCCCATCACCTGAGAACCGGATGATCCCAGGGCTTTCCGGGTCCTCCGTGCTGGCAGAATCCAGTGCTTTCTACATTGTCTTCCTAGTCTTTCTGCTCAGTAGACACTTTAGCCTCACTTAAGCCTATCAGGGCAAATTCAACCATCTCAGGAAGAGAGTAGTAACAAAAGTGTCTCATTTGCCAACTTCTGCCCTCATTTGGTTTATTTTGAGCACTTTATTAAAAATAAGATGTATTATCACCTCTTCATTTATCTTTCCTATCCAGAAGGTTTGCCTGGAAGATTGATCTAATTCCAGATACTAAGGAAGTATCACTTTGCCGCCAATCGCTCCGGGTTTTCTGATATCCTAACCCAATGCTTTTAATAGAGATGTGCTTTCCAATGCAGACTTTCCAAATGCTATTTCCTACTAGTGTGCAGGGAGAGGCAAGGCTGACAATATTTCTACTCATCTTTTAAGTTACTGGAAGGTGATTCTATAGCATATGGCTGTTAAGTTTAACAAAAGTGGGGGAAGGAGAATGGAGGCCTGGCCATGAACATTCAGGAAGTTGGAACAGCGCCACCCGAAGGAGCCAGGAGGCCAGCAGGCCGGATGTGCACAGATCCCTGGGAGGAAAAAGAAGCCAGAACAGCTTAAATGGTCAAAAAATCAAATGTAAAGTGAGCTGCAAGGGTCAGATCTGGATGGAAGCCCAAATTCTGAGTCTCCGCATCCGTCCGGGGATAAACTTGGCTCCCAATCAGGGCTGACAATTAGGCCGTACAGTTAATATTTTTACAGCTGTTTTATTAATAACACATACAGTGCATCCAGCCAGGATTTGTTGGAGACACCTCAGGAAAACGAATGATGTAAATAACAGATGGATGTAGAATATTCCTACAAACAGGCATAAAGATATTCCCTTCTTGTTTAAAAAGAATTTAAATAGACAGATTGTAGATAAACAGGCAGACAGAAAGGAGGAGAGAGAGGATTTATGGTATTTGAGGTAGTGGCTGCATGCATTCACGGGGCGGAAGACACGGACGTAAACATATACACTTTCTATATGGGAGGAGACACTCCAGGCTTTGGCTTCTGGAAGAGAGAGCTCCACAGTGCAAGGGAGCCAAGCCCCACAGCATGGGGGCCCTCGGAAGCAGGTGTGCTGACCTGGCTCCTCAATACCTGCTCTGATGCACGTCCCGGGTCCAGAGCACACACCTGCCTTGTCCAGGCGCGCACAACTCCAGACTCGCCCCACAGAGCGGCCCGGGCTCCTCCTGTCCTCTCCACACATGGCAGCCTCTCATGTGAAGACCTAAAACACCCTTTCCAGTTTTGCCTCAGAACTAGGAGCAGTGATATTTCAATTTGAAAAGAGAAATTAAATTCAGGATCTGGGTGTCCTTTGTTCTCACTCCTACTATTTTTTGAGTGCTGCTTTCTCATGTGCCTGCTGCACTGGGCTCCTACCATACTTCACGACCAGATGGCTTCGGAGCGAAGAACAAAGGCCACTCAAAAGTGGGTGGGGAGAAAAGGAGAGAGAAGCAGAGGACTGAAAGTCAGGGTGAAATCAGGGATCAGAGCAAAGCTCGATGGCTTTCATCACCAATAACTCTGGGTTGAATCAGGAACCTGGGACAGACGCTCTTCCCAGGGTATTTCACTCTCTGTGGATGTGGTGTGCACCAGTCATGGTGTGTGTGTCTGTACCACACACACACACACACACCACACACACATCCAGTCTTTTTTTGTTTTCATTGGTGATAGGGATTAAAGCCAGACTCCTGTATTCTTTGATGCACCCCTGTGTTTCCTGACACAAGTCCAAAGTGGCATGAATTGCCTTTACCCAGAGGGAGAATTGCTGAGCACAGATGTGGGCAGGGAAGGTGAGCCCCTCCTCCCAGGGAGAATACTATTGGAGTTGGAAGGGCTCAGAGATTGCGAGACCTGAAACTTTACAGCTCAGTCACCTTGGACAAGTCGCCTCCTTTCTGTCTTAGTTCCTTCTTAGGGAATATCTATCTCAAAAAGATGTTGTGAGTGTTAAATGGAACAGGAGCTTATAAACTGGAAAGCACTACGTGAAAAAATCTGGGTTAACCTGGAATATGACAACCTTTTCCCAAACTGGGAATGTGGCCAAGAGTTGTCTTCAATACTTTTATATGACCCCCCCCACTACGTTTCATAGTATTAGCCCCCTACCTAAGCCTGCCTCTCCAGAATGCTCCCCATACTATGAATCTTTCCCACGATGCCCAATTGAACTACTGTTTGAGTATCATTAGAATTTTGTTAGATTATAGGATGACCAAATGGTTACTTAGGCTATTTAATTACTTTGTAAACCATAGAATGGTTTTATTTTTAATTAGGAATGTCTACAAATGCAAAGCCTTCAAGCAAAGGAATGACTGTCTAAGGGTGATATTTCATGCAGATTGATGGAACTCAGTAACTTCAGAAGGGACGTGTTTGCTTTTCTCCTAGTCAGGGTTACACACAGAGACCTGTTCTGACTCTTCGTAAGGTTAAGCCACCACTCATGCATTCATGGGAGTATTAACCAAGAGAGAAGAAAACATCACGCAGACTTACAACTGCTTCTGCTGAGGCCTGACTTGTATTGCACATCCTTCAGTTGGGCTAAAGTTTTCTGCTCACTGCAATGTGCATAGTTATATATATATTCCTCTTCCTAGCCTCAGGTAGGGTGGGGACGCTTGTGAAAATGGCAAGGCTTGATATTTTCATTTCATATGAAAGCACATGTACAGATTTTGCTGTCACTGATTCTCAGGAGAACGCTGGGAGATGGTGAAGGAAATGCAATTCACAGATGAGAACAATAAAATGTGAAGGAGTGAAGTGGCCCCTCGTCTCCCAGGGCTGGACAGCCTGTGGCTGTGCGCACTGCACCTTCCCCTCATCAAAAAGAAAGAGGGTGGTGGGCCATCATCCCTCACCTGAGAATTTAGGCAAAAGTCCTGTGGCCATCTCTACCATGGACCCAGTTGCTAACTGATGCTCAGAATCTCACATGTTTGGCAGCAAATCATAAGAAAAATTAAAGACTTGGGAGTCAGCCTATAAGTTTCAAATCTTGGCTCTCTTGCCAACTATATGTTCTGAACCTCTCCCAAGATTGCTTAATTTCCTCAGTCCTTGTAAAGCAATATCATGATTACCTAACACATGGAGTTGTTGGGAGTGTTCACTGAGATGATGCATGAAGAGCAATTGACACGGTGCCTGGAATTTCAGTCAGTGCTGAAAAATGTTACAAGTTCTAACAGCATTATCATCATGGCTTAGTGAGATGTCCCATCTAGCTCCTAGAATCATAGAATGTTAGAGCAGGACAGAAACTTAGAGGAAGGGCTTTCAAACCTCTTGAAAAAAATCCTTAGTAAGAAATACCTTTTTTTTTTTGCATAACGTAGTATGAAAATAAATGTTACTTGCCAGTAAAATGGGGGGAGTTATTTTTATATTTTTCAGAAATCCCTAAACACTGGGGCTTGTTTGTAATTCCTTCTGACGCTTGCCCCTTTATATTGTTTATTTTTTGATTTTAAGAAGTATGGTTTAAAGGAATAATGTAGAGATGCTTGCAGACTGAAACAGAAATTTTATGAAACAAGACCTGCTTTTACCAGCTCCTGTCTGCTCTGTTTTGTATGTTGGTGTGACCCACTAAATTGTTTAGAAAATCTCCCGATGAGTCACTGCTAATGGTTTGACATGGAATTTTTTTTTTATAGATTAAGAAGTAAGGCTTAATGTTGTTTGTCTAATATTCCTTGTGTGACCAGGAGCAGCGCTTGGCCCTGGACCCGGGTCCCTGGGCCCCTGATCCTGAGACATCTACAGTTGCTAAAAGGTCACCAAGCCACAGGCCTTGCTGTTGCTGCTTTTAAGTCCTGAAATCTGGAGAAAGGGCTTCTCCATGATTCCCTGCCACTCAGACTATCCAAACAGACGTGTACGGGTCACGGTGACACACTCGAACATTTCCTGAACCTTAAGAAAGATCTGTTTTTCTCACTGCGTTGGCAACACAGTTGGAAAGTTACTTGAATGTTTTTCAAAAATTGTTTATAGATTTGAAAACTGTTTGGGGTTTGTGATTGCTTCTGTTGTTTGCCTCTTTGTATCATCTCGTTTTTCAAAATTTAATAAACACTTTGCAGAGGAGCAAAATAATTGGTCCCACACTCGTGGGTTCCCAGATTTGTTTTACATGTGTATACAATACAGATTAACTCAAAACATGCTCGAGCCCAGCACATCAAGTCATCTCTGATGCTGAATGCGAGTGCGCACCCACAACCCCAGGCTCCATTACTCACTGGGCCTCCCACCACCGTGCTTGGGGGCTAGATTCTGGCCCCAGTGACGCATGCGACACCATCACGACTCACAGCCGGAAGCTGCTGTGACAGGCAACCCTGGAGGGTTGAAACACAGTCTGGGGTCCCTTAGTGCTGGAGGATTTGCCCAATTCATGACACCAAAATTAGCAGCAGCCACTGTAGGAAGCCATGGGAGGCACCGGAATCTCTGCCCAGCACCTGTTGCTTGGCGAGGCCCCGTCCAGGAAGGACTGCGGGCGTTATCTTTGGGCACTTTGTAAAGCAGGTGGAGGTTGACTGAGCTCTTCCCCTTCTCTGACTGGCACCCTCAGGGCGTTCCTCCTCCGTCCTGTGAACCATACAAGCTCCTTGCTCATAGGAAGGTGGTCGAAGGACATGTGGGTTTTCCTTTATTCCCAAATCCTATGTGGGTTGTTCTTTACAGAAATCAATGATTTTCTCTCAGATTATTTACTTCTTGATGGTCTAGAAGGTGAAATTCATGAGATGATTTCAAAACACCCTCCACTTCTATCCTACCTCACTTCATCACAACAATTTGTACCTCATAAGACCTGCTTAACTTGAAGCCATTTTCTTTGCTTTTATTTTCCCATGAAGAAGAAAACTGGTAGAGAAGGTTTTCTGAAAAACCTATCAGCAGACCTCAAAGCGGCAACAATCTGGTCCACAGAGAAGTAAAGAAACCTAAGCAGCCAGATGACATGTGTAGGATCAGTGTGGGCAAAGAATCTGGGTCACATAAGCTCCAAATTTGGATGCACCTGAAATCTGCTATAAGAACTAGTCAGATATTCACTACCAAAGTCCTTCATTCGTCTATAGACTGAATTATCAGACAGTTCGTTTAGTAGTAAGGTTGAATCTTCACTGTACTTAACAGTGACTCAGATCCAGGTTTATACTGATGACAGGGATTAGGATAAGGTATTTCGAGTTCACCTGGGGATGGACATCGGATGACTTTGCCACAGAGCAAGGGTCCAGAAATCCTACTTCTCTTTGTCACAATACACATTAGCTGTCCATACGAATCACAGCAGAAAGTATTGTCTTCATCTCATTCAATGCTGGAAGGTTTTTGTATCACTGGCTATAAGTCTGAGGCTGCTGTTCTCATCTATCTCCCGAACAGTTTCAAATGAAGATGACAGCAATTCGGTTATGAATTACAATACCCAGAATGTTCCATTTCAGGCATGATTAGACAGTTAGACCCCAGAGTTCTAGTAATGTAAAAATAGCCAAATTGGTTTAACTGTTTCTTTTCCCCGGTTGCTACCTGGTTGATTACCTTAAACAGTAGCCACAGGAATGTCAGCAGAGGCACTGTGTGAATAGTGCTTGCATGACACTGCCAAGTCCTTTCTCCCTTCCCTGTGCATGACTAAAGTGGTATTTTCTCATTCTGAACCTGACCTCTATAATCTGTTCTGTGATTCTGGGACTGAGACTCTGAAAATCGTACTTTTTCTTTATTTCTAGTTAGGTTCAGCCAATAAGAGATGCTAGAAGAAGGAAGACAGGGGTGGAGAAGAAGGGGCATCTTCCTTTTGGATCTATGCTGTTTCAACAGAATTGCCCCAGGAGCAGCACCTTCTGTCTCAGGCTCCTTCAGCATTCAAGACCAGGTTCATCATAACCCAGGCATGGGGTACACAGGTTCACCATACCCCCAGACACAGCGGTACACAGGTTCATCATACCCCCAGGCACAATGGTACACAGGTTCATCATACCCCCAGGCATGACGGTACACAGATTCATCATACCCCCAGGCACGGCGGTACACAAGTTCATCATACCGCCAGGCATGACGGTACACAGGTTCATCATAACCAGGCATGACAGTACACAGGTTCATCATAACCCAGGCATTGCGGTACACAGGTTCATCATACCCCCAGGCACTGCAGTACACAGGTTCATCATACCCTCAGGCACAGCAGTACACAGGTTCATTATACCCCCTAGACATGATGGTACACAGGTTCATCATAACCCAGGCACTGCGGTACACAGGTTCATTATATCCCCAGGCATGACAGTATACAGGCTCATCATAACCCAAGCATGGTGGTACACAGGTTCATTATAACCCAGGCACTGTGGTACACCGGTTCATCATAACCCAGGCATTGCAGTACACAGGTTCATTATACCCCCAGGCACGATGGTACTCAGGTTCATTATACCCCCAGGCATGATGGTACACAGGTTTATCATAACACAGGCATAGTGGTACACAGGTTCATCATAACCCAGGCAGGGTAGTACACAGGTTCATTTATACCCCCAGGCATGGTGGTACACAGGTTCATAATAACCTAGGCATGGCAGTACACAGGTTCATCATAACCCAGTCATGGCGGTACACAGGTTCATCATAACCCAGGCACTGCGGTACACACATTCATTATAACCCCAGGCATGATGGTATATAGGTTCATCATAACCCAGGCATAGCGGTACACAGGTTCATCATACCCCCAGGCATGGCGGTACACAGGTTCATCATAACCCAGGCATGGCATGACACAGGTTCATCATAACCCAGGCAGGGCAGTACACAGGTTCACCATACCCCCAGGCACGATGGTACACAGGTTCATCATACCCCCAGGCACAGCAGAACACAGGGTCATCATAACCCAGGCAGGCCAGTACACAGGTTCATCATATCCCCAGGCATGGTGGTACACAGGTTCATCACATCCCCAGGCACAATGGTACACAGGTGAATCATACCCCCAGGCATGAAGGTACACAGGTTTATCATACCCCCAGGCACGGTTGTATACAGGTTCATCATATCCCTAGGCCCTGTGGTACACAGATTCATCATACCCCCAGGCACGGCAGTAAACAGGCAGTCCCCTCACCTTGAAGGTCTGTGCCCTATATCTATGTGTCCCTTTCTGAACTGCAAGATTGTCCTTTGTTACTGAAGTTTCTAAAGTCCTTTGTTAAATTTCCCAGATGAAATTCCTAATGTGATTTTGTTTTTCTCATAGACCCTGATTGTACAGTACTCAATCCAGATGTAGTCTCTGAAAACCCCTCCAAGATGGAGTTTGATATGGGTTTTGTGATATATCTTGGCTTGAGTGCAATGCAGTCACCCTGGATAATGCTAATGAAATGCTAGTATCTCTTGGCATGCAGCAGCATCTCAAATAACAAACAGCTAATTGTGATAAAGTGCCTACTGAGCCAGTGTCTTAGGAGACCAAATAGCTGCTGAACTTGGCCTTCATGGTAGTGATGGGATGGTAGTAATGATAATTTCAAGGATGATGAGGTGTGAGACCTGCTTTGAATGGATTGGGGGGCTCAAGGGGGACAATGACAAGTTCAGAGCTTTAAACTCCCAGCTCGAATTACAGCAAGAGAACTAGAGAGTGTTGGCTATGGTAGCCCCTAAAGATTCTCTTCCTGGAACCACAGAGCTGACTTTATTGAAAATCAGACTCAGTATTTTATTGTGTGGATTACAAAATCACATGGGATTGCCAAACTTCTTATATAAAATGCAAGACATTGACTTGGAAGAAGTGTGACCCTGAAACACTGAATGGTGCAGCTGGGTCAATCACGTCAAAGCTGAGAACCTTGAATTCCCAGATAGCTGTGAGCCTCTCTTTTCAGCAGAAGCAGCTCCTTTGCTTGGGTTTGAAAAGATTCATTTCCTTTACTTGAAGACCCTGCAATAACCTTGTCTGTGGTAGCCGCCTTGCAAAAGAATGTTTATTCTTAACTTTAACCCCAACTACTACTTACTGTCCCTAGAATCAGAACCAGAATCATAACTTAGCAGTTGCCAAGGGTACAAAATCTGATCTTGGAGGAGCTAGCTTACACTAAACAAGCAGGAAAAAAAGTTAAGATTTTGTTAATCTGTAAGGACAGAAACCTAACGTATGTGTCATAATGATTTCTCTGGGTGTTAGGCCAAAGATTGTGAAGTATAACATTGGACTGGACTGAAGTTAGTGATATGGATCAGCTTAATGGAGATTCTGGATTTGCTGTAATTGCCCAGTTTCTTCAAACTCCACTCCCGTTTCCCAATTTTTCCAGTTGCCACTTCTGTACTGTCTTGTTCCTCAGCTTAATCAAAGATAATCCACCCTACTCTTGTTTTATTTCTTCTATTCTAACATCTAGTCATTTCTCTTTCTCCTTCTTTCCCCTCTCCTGCTCTCTCTAAAGAAGAAAAACAGTAAGTATACTGCTAGTGATGGACCGGTATCAATGGAAAGAAAATTTACAAATTTCAAAGAGAAACAAAAATCAGGGTCTGTGAGATCAAGTTCCAAGTGTATTCATGCACCCTAATCTCTCCTTCACATTTTCCACCACAATGTCCATTCACTTCCTTGCTCTCCTCTCATTAGGAGCTTAGGTATAGTGAGGATCTTCTGCAAATAGAACCATGGAGGCCTAGAAATGTGAAATCATCTTCTGGTGACATTTCCACTGTCTCATCTGGTACTTACCATTCTTTGACTTATTACAAATCTCTAACATTTTGTTTACATCAATGGTATGATTTTTATTTATAGATTTGTTTGTCTTAAATAACAAGAAACAGATTTATGATTTTGTAGCATAAGTTTAAGAGAAAATAAATTCAAAGTAGCAAATAACCAACTTCAAAAGGAATGTTGAAATAGAGCCCATTTTTAAGCAAAGTATTGCTTAGTTAATTCTTCCTATAAGAATCAAGGAAGGAAGCCAGTCATTAGACTGAATGGTTAAGGTCATAGACTCTGGGTCAGACTGCCTGGTTTGGATCCTAGCTCTGCCACTTCCTAGCTGTGAGATTCTGAGACGGAGGCAAAAGGACTGCTTAAACCTAGGAGTTCATAGCAAGCCTAGGTAACATGGCAAGATCTCATCTCTAAAAAAAGAAAAAATAATTTTTTTAAAGTAGAACAGTTTGTGGCACTTAGTAATCTAAATTTGTGTAAGTATGATTGTTAATAGCCTTCTGAGGTAATTTTTTATAACAATTTTATAGATGGGAAACTAAAACTTAAAGGTATCAACTAACATGCTCCCTCAGCATGGCTGGTAAATGAAAGAGCTGTGATTTTGAACCACATCCTGTAGATTCTAAAGTCTATACCCCGTCTGTTCTGCCATGTGGCTTCCCTTTTAATAATCAAACATACAGAAACACAGGCACCACATCATAAAACCCACAGACTAAATAAGTTCTAATATGTAAGAGTCTCATTCATAGGTGTGGCTTTTTTTTTTTTAAATTGGAAGGCATTTTTTTAATTACTAATGGTATAAATGGAATTAAACAGTTTAGGGGAAAAATGATTGTGTTACTGACTGTATATAGAAAACAGAAGAGAAAGTTAACAAAACAGCCCCTCATTTGAGGGTAACCCTCAAAAACGAGCCACAAAACTCCCCAGAGGAATCATATCATTTTTGACTTATAAACTCAGAAATAGTCCCTTGTTGATGTTGTAGTCTCTGCCATTTCATCGTATGCTTTGGGGAAAGAGGAAAAAACTCCCTTAATTTGTCTTCCAAAAAGAAGCCTCTAAATGTTATAAATTTTTAATTTTTTTCCATTTAGTTGATTCTCTTGCTGAGAAAAGTGACTGCCAAAGAACTAGGCCTAGTATGAGCAATAAACATCAACAGTATCTGCTGCATTAATAATTTAAACATAAATAACCAAACAAAATGATCTGGCAGGTCCATAGGTGAATCAGAGAATTAAAAAAATCCTCGTATGTTTATCACACTGATCCTAGTATTTTCACCAGGATACAGCCCTACCTAACAGGTCAATAGGCTACATATTATGCATAGTATCAACTTTAAGGCCCTCTGTAAAGTGGCTATATCCCATCTTCTCTGAGCTGATGTTGGCTGTGTATTTTTGATTGATTGGGCATCTATTCTGATTGATCAGTCTCTGTGCCTTGTGATTTTATTTTACTAATTATTTTAAATACTATTGAATTTTTTTTTCTGTTGCTACAATAAACCATTGTCACAAGCTTGGTGGGTCAAAACAATGTAAATGTATTATTTTACAGTTCTGTAGGTGGTTAGAAGTCCAACACAGATTTCCCTGGGTTAACATTATAGTCTGAGCAGAGCTAGGTTCCTTGTAGAGGCTGAAGGGAAGAAGTAACGGTTTGCCCTTTTCACCTTTCTTGGCTTGTGGTCCCAAGGCTCCATTCCTCCATCTTCAAAGCCAGCAACAGTAGAGAGTCCTCCTCCCATCACATCACTCTAGACTTCTCTTTTGCTTTCCTTGTCTATTTATAAGCATCTTTGCAACACACTGGGCCCACCAAGACAAGCCAGGATAATCTCTCTGTTTGAAGGTCATCTAGTTAATAACCTTAATCCCATCTGCAACCTTAATTCTTTGCTATGTGTCCTAACATAAAACCTGGATATGAGCAAATGGACAACGGGACCATTATTCTGTCTACAGCAACTCTTCATGAAATAATCCCTAGACATTTTCTACTGATCTCCCAAATGTGCCTTTTGCTTAAATTAAGCTGAACTCTTTGCTGACCCTCAAGGAAATGCTTTTGTCTATTTCTGTGTCTTTTCTAATTTGCTTCTTTTTTCTAGAGAAGCCCTTTTCCTTTCCTTCAAATCCTGCCCATCCTTCCAGGTCCAGCTTAAATTCCCATTTCAGAGTGTTCTTCTTGGTTCTGGATTTTCCCCTTCTTTTCTTATCTTCCATTAGAATTCTATTACATTGACCCACACAAAGCTGCCGATAGTTTTCCCTTACAAAAGGAGGAATTGCATATGACTTAACCTAATATAGAGGCACCTGCTGTATATTTATTTATATTTATTTTTAAATATAATTATATTTATTTTTAAATAATATATTTAAATATATATTTATTTATATTTATTTCTTTTAACTTATTTCTATTAATTATATTTGAATATATTATATATTTATTTATATTTATTTCTTTTTGTATTTTGTTTCTCTTCATGTTTGAACTGTAATCTCTTTGCAACTGGACTGTATCTTATATGTTTTTGGAATTACCTTCTCTTCTAACTTGCTCAAAAGGTAGTTGTTCATTCAGTGTTGATGTAGCTGAGCAATATCTTACCTATTATGGTTATTTTATTTCAAGCTGTGGAATCACAATCTGTCCAATTTAAGTGAAAAAAAATCAATTTACTAGAAAGATAGTGAATTCAAAATTCACTCTCTCACAAAATTAAAGAAACAATCAACTATTAAAAAGCAAAGAGCTAAAATTAGCTTCCAAGATGCACATGGTGTTGGTGATGGGTGAGTCAATGCCAGAGATTTTTGTCCTACAACAAAATCCTGGAAGAGGGATTATCCTAGCTGAGGCATGTCATGTCCCTTACTTTGTGGATGGAAGATGTACCTAATAAGGACATTTTGATTGACAGTTTTTTAGGGGGATCACATGAAATATAGAAAGAATAGTTTCCCAAAAGTCAGGTAGCCTGCTTCTACCAAAGAAAGAATGTAGAGTTACAAACTGACCAATGAAGAGGAATAACATCTAAAAGGAAACTTCTATGCCAATTGGCATTATCCATAAAAAGCCAGTAAGGGCAAAAGAAAAAAGTATAAACTAAAACAAGGGTAAGGATAAGTTTTAATGTGCTGTAGTCTACATTATAACCCTACATGCTTAAAACAATACAAAACCAATAGCTAATATTTATTGAGCATATATATTGATATTATAATTCTGGCACTGTGCTAAAATGGGGCACACACTTTCTTATTGAATCCTCATTCAATGAGGCAGAAAGTGAGGCATAGTGAAGTTATGTTATTTGCCCACATTTTATAGGTATTAACTGCAAAGGAGAAGCAGTAATGAGGTGAAGCAGAACAGGTGCAAAGGGGGAGCTGCATCTGTGCTATTGTCACATCAGTGTGACCTTGAGATGACCTTGTGAGACAGAGTTAGGGAAGTAAACTTCAGTTGCTTATTTGTGTGCCCAGGCACTGTGTCAGCCATGCTGGCAGTCAGCAGGAGCACAGGAAAGAATGCCTACTTCCTGGGAGGGAAGACTGATACCTGGATAGGTGGGTCTAGTGGAATGTGGGGGGCTCCACACCAAACCCCAGAATGTGCATAAAGAATTCAGAGTTGCCTATGACTCAGTGATGAGAGGAAGGAGAAGAGTGGGAGAGTTTCCCCGAGAGGAGGTAGGTCCTGAAAAGTATATAGCAAAGGGTCATGGTCGAGAAGGCAAACCTAAGGAAATGCATCTAGATAAGAGAGAACCACCCAGAACATTTAAGGAGCTGCAAGCAGTGTGCTATGATGGAAGAATGCAAGTTATGAATTTGGAGATGAGATTGATGAAAGATGAGAGTGATTGTATAGGTTAGGACCAATTTAGTGGGAATGATTGATGAAAGATGAGAGTGATTGTATAGGTTAGGACCAATTTGTCCACCAACAAAGGCATCTGCTTCTTACACTGCAAACGACGGAGGGGCCCCAGACGTGGTAAGGGCAAGATCAGATTTGCTTGGTACAGGGTGAAGGTTGAATGGAAGTTGGGAGTGACTTCCTGTTTTTAGATTTATGTATCTGGGAAAATGAGGTGCCATTCGAACCAGGACTAGATTCTAGAATGAGAAACAGATTTGAGAGGAAAAAATGAGTTTTGTTTGGAAATCTAATGGCAATATCCAACAACCCCCTGAAAATGTAGTGTAGAACCGGGAAGGCATCAACTCATGGGGAACAAGAACTCACAAGGCCTGGGAAGATTAGAGATGGGATAGTGGATGACATCACGTGCAGACAGTAAAATGAGAAGCAGGCTAAAAAGAAAACTCTGGAGGAACCAACATTTAAAAGGTAGGAGGAGAAAGGTAAACCAGGCAAGAAGGCTCAGAAGGAATCAAAGGTTTTAAGTTAAGAGAAATACAAAGAGCAATTATCATAAAGTAAGAGAAAATGTCGAGAAGGCACATTGCTGCTCATCCTTCAAGTAAGAGGAGAACTCAGTGTTTCCCCTCGGATTTGGCCACGAGGAGGGTATTGATGACCCTTCTGGCTGGACTCAGGGGGCATGGTGAAGTCCAACTGCAGAAAGTTGAGTGTAAAGGACAGCTAAAGAACTAGAGACAGTGACAGTGTTTTGATGAAAATAAAAAAAGAGATAGAGGCTGTGGTGGACTGATGATGAAATGGAGTTTGTAGTGTCTGAGAGGGACAGAAAGGAGCTCAGAAGAGAGGTTGGAATGTGAATGAGGCCAGGAGTTGCTATCCCAGTCGGAAGGAACAGAGGTAGAGTTTGGGGCTGCAAGAGGTGGGGCAACTCTTTCCCTGAAACAGAAATATTCAATTTAGCATCCCCATTGTTCTTTCTCCACCTTTCTTTTCCTGAACTTTTCTAGTCTTTTAAGATTCAGTCCTAATGTGAGAATTTGTAATCTGTGTGCAAAGCAGCTGTGCTGGTTACCTAATGGAAATTTGTTTGACTCTTCTCTCCTTTTGTTCGCTCTGTGGGCTGGACTACTCTTCCTTCCCACTTTTCCTCTCCTCACGAAGGGAATGCACTGCCCCAGAACTAGACCAACATATCAAATAGCCATTGCACGTTGACTGTAAAAGAAAGGGGGGGGCTTAACAAAAATTTGGCATTTGAATTCCATTTAAGGACAATGAACTTCCTATTGGAAGCAGCCTCATCGTGGGCTACACAGAGTTAGCCTGGCCACCAGATACTCCCGTGGTCTCTCCATAACCCTGCTGTTTCAGGTCATAAGTGAATACTCTGTGGGTGGAATGTAAAGCTCTAGCCAGAAAGGGCTAATGTGAGTAACAGGCCAGCCGCTGATGAAATAAACAAGGACTGTAATTCCGCGTAGGTCTGCTCCATTAGCCTTGCTCCAATCCCAGGTGATGGTCACAGGGGCAGAACACAGGAAGCTAAGAAGAAACCAGAGAACAGAGACATGCAGAGGCAATAGCAGGTGAACAAACGCAGGATTTCCCAAGGAACATTCGTCCAGAAAGATGATCTGTGGAAAAAATGCTCTGTGGCCAGAGAAATTTAAGGAACATTATGTGTAATCGTTACAGCACACATTGTTGTGTCAAAGGTAACATGCAACAGGAAAATTCATTTTTTAAACCAAGCCATTTTCATGATGCATTTGACCATGACTGCATTTTTTGGAGCCACATCCTTTTGAGGCACATTTTTTTATAGAGCTGTGTCCTGAGAACAAATCTGACCATCCTGATGTTATCATGAAAAAAATTTTTTTTGATTCATTTAGGAATTGGATTCCCATCGTAGTTCAAGGAGACATTATTGCAACCAATCTGAAATCAAGAAAATTTACAAATGGGAGGAGTTTGTTTATTATGGATTTGAATGAATTAAATTCCTCTTGCATTGAAGAAAGATATGTTTTTTAAAGCTAGTTTTGAAAGATAGTGAGTGTTACTTGAATGTTCTATTTGATTTAGTAGGCAGTGCTCATAAATTACTACCTTTTTCTGTTGTGTTTTTTATCCTAAATATATTCCATGGTATGTTTTTATAATTAATATGCAAATAGATGTATAGTTTATAATTAATTTCAACTGGGCATGGTGAAAAACTTAGAAAACCTCAGCATGGAGGCATCTTTGTTGGTAGAAGTTCAATGAAATCCCCAAATGTCTTTGTTTTTGCAATCCATGATTTGCAGATTATTAATACAATAAATCCTTGTTGTCTGTGAGAGTTGGCATCATACCCACGAACTCCTGTGTAGAAAGCCCACAAATTAAAACTCCAAATGGAAAGAAAAAAAAAAGCCACGTGGTTTCTGTGTACATTCATTACCTGCTTCTGAAACCATAATATCTCCGCCTTTTATAGATCTTATAACAGTCTCTGCAGGAAGCAGCTGCAGTCATTAGCCATCGGACAGACTAAACACACAATCTGCAGGGAAGGAGGCCTGAACTGGCTCGGTCTTTTGGACCCTCAACCTCAGGCATTGCAAAGCACCATCAACTGTACCTTTTGTATGTGTACTCAAAAAAAAAACAAAAAACAACAACCATAAAGTATTATATTTTATAATTTAAAGAGATTTGAGAAATGAAAGAATCCAGACCTTCTTTCTTTCTGCCTTCTTTGGTGTGAGGTTTGGATTGGCCAAGGGGCTTGCCCAAGATCACGGGTCTAGTAAGCGACAGAGCTGGGATTCTGCACCAATTCTGGTGTCTGTGCCTATGTTCTTTCCACTCCCCTCCAGGGCCTTGTTCAGGGACCCTGGAAGAGGAACAGTGCCAGCACTTGGTGGTATTCACCCACGCACATTGTCCCACTGGATCTTTACATCTGGACATGTAACTACAACCCTAGTGACTCCTAATCCAGGATTCCTTCTCCATCACACCCTTCTGAGAAAAGCACTAACACAGAGAGATACATTCCCAACTCCAATTCCATATACCAGAATGTCCTCATTTTGAAATGTGCCCAAGTGACACAAATTCAGCAGGACCCTTTGGGGTTAAGGCATTGTTAAAACCAAACTCTTGATGACAAAAGTCATTGTAGCTGAAGGAGTTAGGGTTCACCTTTTTGAGAGCTCTTTGGTGCCAACCCAAAACCAATATCCCCAGCATCGCTGGAGGGAATGATGGCGCCCTGCATTTCAGAGAAGATTTAAAACCAGGATCCTAACTGCTCATCATCATTAAAAATCTCCAGGCAGTTTTCATAAGAGCAAGGGGGTGGTTGCCTGAGGTTTTGGCTGACAGTCAACCCAACTAATTACATTCTGTCTACTGTGTCCTCCTGCAGTTTCAATTGGATGTGTTATTTTTTTTTATTTCCTGTCCTGATCTGAATGTAGGGTTGCTATGTGTTCTTAAGCAGATGCTGCTGTTCTTGCTGGTAGGAGAGGCTTTTCAGATTTGTTTTTTCTCACAGAAAGTTTTGGAGACTTTAAATAAAAGAGTTCTCCTCAATGTTCCTAAGATTCTGGCACCAAATAAATTTTAAATGCAAAGTTGAAAGGTAGCAGGCTGTGTATGTTGCTATTTTCTTTCATCAAGTATTGACATGAGTGGACATGCTTAACTCCAAGGTGATAAGGTGTTACTTACAGACAGGTCACAGCAACATCCCTTAGCATTCTCTTCTCTTCTTACTGATTACAAATTTTCCTGTTGCTCCTCTTAGTAATGGATTTCATGGACAACTCGCACATTTTGTGGCATGGTTGCAATAAGAATAACTTAAGTTAGTTTTACATATCTATTAATCATCTATCTGTCCGTCGTCTATCTATCTGTTATCTACCTACCTATCTACCAATGTGTCCATCTACCTACCTATTATTATCTATCATCTATCTGTCTTGCTGTAAGTCAAATTGAGAGAAAGGAGAGAAAATTGGTAAAATCCTTACCCTTTCTGGCAGAACTCCTTTGTGAACTCCACCAGATATGGCCATCAGTAGAGTAGGAAAGAGTGCTTCTGTAGGAAGTCGGGAAGCCAGAGATGGGAGCTTCATTCCTTCTTTCCTGCCACCTTGACTCAGCTCTGTGACCTCCCCATGTGTTCTCACCTCACTGGGGCACACAGTGAGGATGGTGAACAGGGTTTCCAAGGACTTCTGGCATCTCTGCCTTTATAGACCTTCTTCCATGTTTGAGAGGGAGAAATTGAGGGAGTAGACATAAAACCGCTAAAATAAAATTTAATGATGGAATTTTTTTGCCCCCCAAATTATCAAAAATTGTCAAATTTTTCAGTTAACCAAGATTAAAATCACCGGCTAACACTTTGTTGCCAGATTCACAGCCAGGTAGTCCAGTTTAGGGCTTCATGTTCTTCCCCATCTTGCAATGCTGCTTCCCCAGGGGACAGCCACTTTATACTGCTCATCTTTCCTCAAACATTCATTAATTAACATAAAAAACGCAGTCTGTTCCAAACTTCATCCTCAAATAAGGAGGAAAGAGAGGAAACCAAAATTGTCTTCTGCAAGTTAAACTATAAGTCTACACTTAAAGAATCAAAACCAAGTTATTCAATGTTATTTGAAAGAACAAGAAAACGAAGATGTCCTAATTTTCTCTTTGGTCTTGTGTAAACTTGGTCTTTTAAATCACTTTCCTACTTTTCAGCCTATTGTTGGTCAAGACTTCAGGCTCCTTTGCCTTTTGGGCTCACCCACATTTGCTCTGCTTCCTGGGTGAGATCCTGGAAGAGAATGAACTGTCTGAAGGATATCTTATCCATCAGACAAGGATGGATAAACAAAGCCATCAGAAAGGGTTTGGTTAACTAGGGAAATGTTGGAAATGTGTCCTTGAGCCAAATATATGTGTCACCAGCACCAAAGCCAGAAGGAAGAATCCTGTGGGGCAGAAGAATATTTGGCTGTTGTCAGTGGTAAGTGTGTCCCTGTCAAGGATTCTTGGCTTGCGAGCAGCCCAGCTTCAGACCACATCTCTATATCCCTCTGTGCTTCTTCCAAGCCCATCAAACTCCCTCCCGATGACCACCTGTCCTGTCATAGCAATGCCTATGGGGGATACAGTGCTGTCCTGCCAGCTCTCCCCTTCTTTTTACACACCAATTATTGGCATTTTGACTGGACTGGTCTTAGGCACTGTGACCATGAGGGTCTGTCCTGCACACCACTCCCTATCAGTGTGATTGCAAAGCTCATCTCCTGAGCCCCAATGTGAAAGACCATAGTTGACCCCATGGCAAGTCTCTGATGCCAATGCTTCCTCTTGCTATGATTCAAAAGTTTCTTTGGTATCTCTTATTGACACGTCTCCATGTCTTGGACACTGCATCCATATATTCTTTTAAAATGCGTTGCCCACGTCATGAAGTTTTCTATGACTCCCAGTGGAAAGTTCTAACAGGTATGTTTCTCAATCTCAGCCTCATGCCTTCAGTGCAAAAAGCTGCCATTTTTGGTAAGGGATGAGTCTAGTAAGGCGTATGTATTCCCCTGGATACATATTGATGTTTACATTCACAGGTGTACCTCCACTGGCAAGACAAAAAGAAATATAAAATAGGAAATTGCAGCAAAACTAGAGGTGCAGAATTTGTATTTATCAGAATGTGATAAATGTCAGGATAAAAGCCTCTCAAGGGAACAAACAGTGTCCTCGAGCATCCCCACCAGGGCCGTTATGAACAGACACTGCCAGGCCGTGTGTGAGGCAGAGCACACTCCCCTGGGCCTCCTCTTTGGCTGAACATCTCTAGTGATTTAAAATTCAGACATCGTGACACCAGTGACAAAAGAATCTCTAGAAAGACATCCTCAGTGCATTTGAGATATTTCCAGTTCATTGTAAGGAAGGAAATGAATAGGTGGCAATTAAAACCAAACTTTATATATCCCAGCTATTGTGTGAAGTATGTGCAGAATTGTGATCAAAGAAAAGACAAAAAGAAAAAAAAGAAAAAACCCTGCCTGAGTTGTAATATGTATCTTAAGAAAAAGATGTATTTTGAAGTAATTGACATTTCAAGACTTTGCAGGAATAATTAGTCTTGATGTCACCTCTATTTAAATCAATCTTAGTACAAATCAAAAATTAAAATGTTAACCAACTACCTTGATTGTCTGTTTTGAGCTAAGCACTAAGTGTTTTAAAGTGAAATCTGAGTATCCAGCATTGTGCTGGTGGGTGGGTGGGATACAAGGATTGTCTCTGCCTGCAAATTCTTACAGGCTAGTAAAATAGGTGAGGTACAGAAACAGCTAGAAAGTGTTACTTCTATGTCCAGTATTGGGTTACACTGGTGATTCTCAGTCGGGGGCATTTGGCAGTATCTAGGGGCATTTGGGGTTGTTTCCGTCAAGGGTGTGCTACTGGCATCTAATGGGTAGAAGCCAGGGTTGCTTAACATCCTGCAAAGCACAGGACAACACTCACGGCAAACAATTATGTGACCCCAAGTGGGTGGAGGGCAGAGGCCACCCACACACACTCTACACTACTCTGGCATCGTTTTAGGCTAGAGAAACTCAGCACAAAACTATTTCCCTCCAGAAAGGGAGACCTGAGCTGGGGCTTGAAGACTGGGAGGACTGAAGCTCCTAGTGCTCGTGTGGGCCAGGAAACACCCTCATTTCACCACCAGAATTGTCAGCAGTTCCTTCACTCACCCCTCCCACTTGTTGATTGAGCCTTTCCTCCCACTGTGCAGCATCACCCACCTTGGCTAACATTTAATTAAACCCATCCTTGGTATCATGTGCCAGGTCGTTATAAGCACTTCACTGGTTTTAAATGACTTAGTCTTTGTAACAATTTTGAAAAGTAGGTTTTATTGTTGTGCTCGTTTTGAGATGAGAAAAGTGAAGTTATTTTTTCCTACATCACACACCAGGTAGATAACAGAGCTGGGTTTTAAACCTGGGTAATTTAACTTCAGTAACTGTCCTATACCACCTTTCTGTCCGATGACTTTTACCAGGCAGCAGTGATCAAATGTCCTTCCGAACCCTTTCACAATAAAGTGTGTGCTCACAGAAACCCATACTTGGAGTTACACAGGTGGATAGCAAATGCACCTGGAAAATGCCAAGACTGTAGACTTGTACGCACCACAGTGTCTCTTTGGCTCCACACTGTTTCCTTTGCAATCCCAAGAGAAATTGGTGGGTTAGTGGGGGCCTCTTCTCTCCATATTTCTGAGCAATATCCTTGATAGAAGGAATTGTGCTAGTAAGTTTAGAATCATATACCCCTGTAGTTGAAAAATAGTTAAAACAGTGAATCTCAGAATATGAAAATAAATTACATACTATAGCACACTGGAATCATTTCCGAGTAGTTGATTAAAGTGGACTTACGTGGAAAATATCCACATGATATTCTACACTAAAAATGAAACCCACTGTACGTCACTGCATACTAGTATAATAATCCTACTTTTGTTAGAGTAAAATATATACTATTTATGTATAAAAGTAAGTTGAGAAGAATTCATGTCAATCTGTCAATAGTAATGGTAAAATTTCAACCTTACAAGGTGAATTAAAAGAAGTTTTTTTAAAAAAATCAAAAGTAAAGAATTTCTCTCTCCCAAAGGAAAGTTGACAAAGGTATCATCTAGGGACAGAAAACATTTCCTTGGAGATCAGGCTTATAGTACATCCAAGGAAGAAGTGAGGAGTACAGAAAAATATATGAAGCTTGAGTTCAGATTTCACTTCAGTGCTTGTTCTGACATTAATGATATTTCCTCCACCCAACTCCAACTTCTCATTGAATTACAACAATAGGAAAGAGGGTTCCTCAACTCCATCCCCCCTCCTATGTATCTTAAAGGAATTGGAATCTCTCTCTTTTACCTTGTGGTAGATTTAAATTAGTGGATGTTTCAGGTTTAAACTCTTATCTCTCATTATAGCATGAAGGAATTCAAACATAGCAAGTAGATAAAGGAGATACTTCAGAAGAGCATTCAACCTCTTATAGGTAAGGTCTTTGCTATATTGTTCCTTTTACTCAGATAAATTCAATTACATGAAACCCACACTTATTCTCTTTAAACACCCAACACCAAACAGTATTCAGGACACCATAGGAAATACAAAGATATGATACTCTAGCTTCTGCCATCGAGCAATGTTTAAAAGTTAGTTGGAAAATGAAGCAAATGCATAGCCAGGCATGCTAAGTGCTGTAATCAAGGTAAGACATATTGGGGAAGAGAGCGGAAGAAGGGTCTATCTCTGCCTCAGAGAGTCAGTGTTGGCTTCATGAAGAAGACATCTGATGTGGGCTTTGGGGGTGTAGAATGTTAACAGGTGAGGACGAGCAGGTGAGGCCAACTCAAACATGGGCAGCAAGAATATTGCCACTGAAGCAGGACAACATGGGGCATATTCAAGAAAAAAATACAGAGAGAGGGATGGCTGTGGCCCAGAGTGTTGTGCAAGAGAAGCGGATATGTTCAAGGAGAGCCAGAAATATGGTTGTTCAGTAAGAGTTTGAGAAATATTTACCTAAATTGTTACTGGGCACACATATAGAACATTTGCTTCAGGTATATTACATGAAAAACATTCCTCTATACCAGCCATATCTTTTAAAGTATAATTGAATTTACAGGAAGGAAGGAAGGAAGGAAGGAAGGAAGGAAGGAAGGAAGGAAGGAAGGAAGGAGAAGGGAAGGGAAGGAAAGGAAGGAGGGAGGGAGGGAGGGGATATAGAAGAAAGGAGGGAGGGAAAAGGAAAAGAAAAGGAAGAGAAAAAAGAAAGAAAGGGAGGGAAAGAGAGGGAGAAGAAGAGAAAAAGAAACCTATAGATACTGAAATCCAGAGAGAATTAAAAACTAGAGTAAGGGAGTGACTGGCAGGGATGTTCAACTTAGTGACCTTAAACTTTGAAACCCTCAAATTAAGGAATTAGCATAAAATGCAGAAGCTGACTGGTAATATATTCAGGCCAGGGAGCAGATGTGAATTCAAAACCATTCCAAAGGAACACACCATCCAGTCAGGCCACAGGTAAATCCTTGGGAAAGAAAAGCCCATGATTCAAAATTTTAAAAATGAGCAAATAACTCTATATGACAATGAGTCAAAAGGCGCAGGAAATAGATGCACTAAAATCCCAAAACATTGGGTAACAAATATTTGATAGAGAGTATAAAGTAAATACCTGTATGTTTAAATGATTGAAGACAAAGAAAAGGATAAAAAGATACTACAGGGGGAAAAAAAGAAACATTGGTAAGAAACCAAATGAAAGTTCTAGATTAAAAATTTTAATAATTGACATTAAAAACCAAATAAATCAAATAGCAGGTTAGATACTGCTAAAGAGAGAATTATTAAACTAGAAGATAGAGCTGAATTAATTTTCTGGAATATTATAATAGAAAAAAATGAAATTACAAATATGATAAAGAGGCTATGCAACTTGGAGGAAAGCATTCATCTATGATAGGTTCTAAAAAGGGAGAATAAGAGTAATTGGAGAAGTAGCAACATTTAAAGAGGTAATAAGTGTGAATTCTCCCTTGTAATGGTAAATACAAATTATCAGATTCAAGGTACATACAGATGACATGTCTTAGATACCTCTCTCCTGACTCTGGCATGGACCAGAATGAAGCATGAGGGTTTATTCTGATCTTAGAACAATAAAATGCCACAAATAAGAAATGGCAATTTCTGCAGATAAACTGGCTTCTGCCAATTAGGATTTCTACTTTGTGAGCTTAGATGTGGACTATTCTCTCCTCCACCCTCTGATGCTTGGGCTTTGGTCAGTTTTCTGCCTGGTAGGGCTAGATTTTGGAGATGCATGGATTCAAGACTTTTGTCCATTCTGATCAAGGCACCATGAATTTCAATTTGATTTTCCTTTAATTTCAATTGAGACTATATAAGAATTTTACAAATGGAGAAAAAAATAAAAGTTTTGAATTAAAATTAAACCAAAAAATTAGTCCAATTGATTTGTCTGGCACAATGCCTGGTTACTTCATCTTCAAATTATTTTATTCTTGTCTCTACCTATAAAGTAGTTTCTAAATATCCTTATATGAAAAATTGTGAAAATAATTCTGATTTGAAGGTAGGGGAATGAGGTTTGGGTCTTAGCTCTGTCAGCATGTGGCTGTCAGACCTTGGGGAAATCTCTTGACCTAATGACAAGAGGACTAGGATTGGAATGTGTTCACCAAAAATTATGTGTTGGAAACTTAATCCCCAATGCAACAATGCTGAGAGATGGGACCTTTAAGAGGTGAATCAATCATAAACAGTCTGCTCTCATGAATATATTAATGCTGTTATCATAGAAATATGGGTTTGGCCCCCTAGCCCTCTCTTGCTCTCAATTGTTACACTTTCTTGCCATCTGCCTGAGATGGGATGACGCAGCATGAAGTTCCTCACCAGATGCTGGTGCCATGCTCTTGGATTTCACAGCCTCTAGAACTGGGAGCCAGATAAATTTCTGTTCATTATAAATCTTCCAGTCTGTGGTATTCTGTTATAGCTTCACAAAACAGACTAAGACAAACAGTGCTTCTAATGTTTCCTGTGAACCAGACTCTACGCTGGAAGCCTCACGAGTGTCCTCAGTCATAACAATGCCACTATGAAATAGGTCCTCTTATTAACTCCATTTACAGTTAAGGCACCTGTTTAGAAGAGGAACTTGTTGTTTGCCAAGCTCAGGATCTCAATAGTTTTAATTTCCACCCTCCCTTGTCTTTTATTGTCTCATGTCTCAAATGAGACCTTTATTGCTGAAGTGTACTATGATGTGTTTGTGCATGTATGCTTGAGAGCATGTGTGAAATTGAACTTTCACTGAAGGCAAAATAAATTTGCATCTCTTTCTAGAGAAAAGAAACCTAAGGTACTGACCTACCGTAATTGGACATAATGGCTGATCACTTACATCCAAACATGATTTTTCAAAATATAAAAATAAAAGAAGTGTAGATTTTATAATCTTATTTCTACAAATTATCAAAAGATCCATATCTGTAAAGAAAAGTTAATCAGCTCAGTTAGTGATCCTTATCAATCCAATTAGTCTGAAATTCTACATTTAAAAATTCAGATGTTAGCTCACAGAGAACTTCCAACTCATGGATATTGTGCCTCACTGCAAGGAAAAGACTTCAGTAACATGTACAGAGCAACTTGCAGTCTGAATCTTCTACCCAGCAAGGTTTTGTAATCACTTGCCAGCTCCCCCAAAACACCCACATAACCTTCTCATTTGTTTGGTTTTTCTCTTTGTTTCTGACTTCCTTCTCTTTCTCATTCTTGGTGCTTGTCTAAGCACTGACTACCTATTCAATTATGGGAATGTAAAGTCCAGTTCTTAGCCTCCTTCTTGTAAGTCCCCATCTCAGTTGACCAACCCAATGTATTGGATGTAGCGTCCAAATTCTTTAAAGTCTAGGCAATGGTTTCCTCTCACTAAGCACTAATCTTTGACGGCTTGTTTTGTTAGTTGGCAGTCATTTGAAAGTGATATTTGTCACTATTTTAAACTCAATTTCTTGCATGTAATATGCATCATGTGTATAATCTACATGTGTATGCATATAGGATAAATATAGATGCATGATTCACACAAACATATGGACATTATCTTATTATTTGTTTGAGTTCAAGAAAGAGAAATCTACTCCACTTAATTTAAGACCAGAGGGATTTGTTCTAATGGTCCAGGGATATCACATAGAACCACAGTGCAGGAAGTACAGCCAGTCCTCAGAAGACTGAACTGGGACCTGGAAAACCATCAGGAGCTAAAGCAGCTACTTTCTCAGTCTCTTTTTTTCTCTCTGGGGCCACATGATCTACCATCTGCTCCATTCTCTTGCTTTTCTCAGCAGACGGTCTCTCCCTGCACCAAGTTTTCATGGGCCAGAGAGCACTGTGACCTCTAGTCTCTTCTCTCATAGTTCAAATTCTTAAGAGAAAGAATCTGCATGGCCCGGGTCACGGGTCAGGTGTGTAGCCCTGGTCCTGTCAACTGAGGCCAAAGAGGAGTAAAATCTCCTGACAAGACAAGGCAGGGAGGGCTCAGGTTTTCTGCTATGGCAAGGAACCAGAATGAGTGTGGTTCAAAAGAGAGTGACAGATATACATGATTGTTATCTTTTAAAACCATAGTCATCACATAGGAGGAGAGAGAGAGAAAGAGAGCAATGATCAAGTGAGCAAGTTAATACTTTGAAAATTTTTGCTTAAAAATTTCATGCTAAAGAAAAATGAGAAATGAGGTTTTTATCCCAACAGAAAAATAAAAGCAAGATTAAGTTGTTGGAGACTTGTGAGGACAGAAAGACAAAAATAGATAGGATAAAAAATTCAATAGAGAAGGACTCTTTTTGTAAATGTTATTTAAGAAAGAATATTCTGACATCTACATGCAGGGTGGGCAGAATCTGGAAACAACAGTGGGCAGGAAGCCCATTGGAGTTTGGATTTTATAATCTTCTGTTCATAATATAGAACCAGACCACAAAGGTTTAAAGAGTGTGGGCTAAGTGTCCCTCATTCAGCAGACAGCATTTCATTGTAGATATTTAAAGATTAAAAGCAGAAGCAGTTAGTCTACTGTGTAATATTTACCGATTTGAGCAGCTCTACCATACAGACATCTTACACATAAATTTAACTATTATTATTGTGTTGCCCTTTTCCAGGAAAGGGTAAAGTAGATTTGTAGGAGCACTTAACACATGTAAATCCCCCACCTCTTTAAAGCACAGCACATTGTATTAAAGAGCTACATAAATTTTACAAGTATTCTGTCCTTTGGAGATCATAGCGCCATTCTTTCTTGCAACACAATTAAAGCGATGCCTCTTTGTAAGCCAGTTCCATGAACCCTGATTGAAGATATCTCACAAAAGATGCTGCTTCTGCCAAGATAATTGCATGCAGGATATAACGACATGCAGAAGTTCCAGGTTTGGATATATTAAGGGCTCTAGCAGCAAATAGCTAACTGTTTCATTGGCCACCACAGCCTTCTTTGAACTTTATTTACTCATTTACTATGCTTTCCCCACTTTTCTTAAGAACTGGCTTTAAAAAATGATTTAAAGCATGACTTCCTTCAAACAGCTAATAATCCATGAAACAGCTTAGTACTTATAAAAGAACACTTAAATTGATAGCACTGCAATCTCAAATGCTATATT
This sequence comes from Loris lydekkerianus, assembly GCA_963574355.1. Lineage (NCBI taxonomy): Eukaryota > Metazoa > Chordata > Mammalia > Primates > Lorisidae > Loris > Loris lydekkerianus. The sequence continues at coordinate 26,319 of CAUYPK010058188.1, read as the reverse complement.
TTTCCACTGATAAGATAAAACCCAGGCAGAGATAGTGTGATTTTTATCTATCTCCTCATCAGTGTGTTATCCTAAACTTGGTTCCAAATGAAGCAAAGGTTGCATTTCAAATTGAAAATGGCCCATGCCAAATGGTAGTTAATGTTTTGATTGATCATCATGAATCATTAAAAATTATATTTTGTGTAAGAGATTAATGACTGATTTTTTGACCAAATACTTTGAAAATCATATAATGATCCCATAACTTCTGCTGGAAAAAGAACAAATAAAAGATTTAAGAATCATAGCTAATGAGGCTCAGATAGTAACTTTATGAGAAAAGTTGGTTTGGGTTTGGCAAAGGCAAAGTCGGGTTTAGAATCCAAATATTTGTAGACTCAGTGATTTCATTTTGGACTATGTGATACCTAAATCTCCCAAGAAGCTAGATATTAAGAAATAATGAACTTTGAAATACACTTCTGAAATAATATTCCATAACAGAATTTTTAAGTGGAGTGTTCCATCATATGGCCCTGTCTCAATTTATTAGTATTATAATTTGTTTAGCAAACCTCTTGTCATTAGGCATTTATACTTGATAATCTTTGCATTAGTATAAATAACTCTGGAGTGAACATCCTTATAGATAAGTAATATCCTTTAAACTTGTTTTCCTGAGTCCACTGTCCCTTGGCCCTAATCTAATTCCCCCCTGACTTCAACAGATTATTCTTCTGAAAACAACATTTTTCTGAAAAGAGGAGGGTCAACTATTCTGGCTGTACTCAGAGCTTCTACAATATACTTTTAATCTTCTGTTTCTTCATGATCTCCTGGTGATTTCTCAAGGCTCTGCCAGTTGAAATTTGGCTACAACTACCAGCTGATTTCTGCTCTAGCATCCAAACCACTTTCCCTCAAAGAGGGAGAGATCAGTGGGGAGGAGAGAGTCCACCAGAGTCCTGGGAAGTCTTGGAAGAGAAAACCATAAAAGATGTTCTTTCTCTAGATGACTGCGGCGGTAATATGGAAACCTTGGGAGCCTAAGCAGCCATGTCTTTCTACCATGTGAATTCTAGAACAGGAGGAAGTTTATCTGCAGAGGGAAAAGAATGAGGGGAGAGAGAGATGTGAAAAAGGATGAGAATGGAAAGAAGATTCAAATTGTCCCTTCCTTAGGTGGATTTTAGTGTGGACCAACAGCAGGGGTGTAGGAGAGCACATTCAAGCCCTGGGGAGTGCACTAGGACGCTACATCTGCTTGTCTCTTCATGGCTGTCCAGCCACACTAAGGTCACAGTTGGATTATGAAGTGGACCATCCAAGTAGGTACATGGTACCTTAATGTATAGTGCATTAAAATATCCTTAGGAATATTTTTACTGACACTGGAATATCTCCAGGGTTATTTCAATGACACGAGAAACATAGCAAGAGGGAGCAAATTCTAAAACTCTTCCCAGGGAAATGTCTACATATGAAGGAAAGGATTTTTTTTTTTCCTGAGACAGAGTCTTGCTCTGTTGCCCAGGCTAGAGTGCTGTGGTGGTCAGCCTAGCTTACAGCAACTTCAAATTCCTGGGCTCAAGTGATCCTCCTGCCTCAGCCTCCCGAGAAGCTGGGGCTACAGGTGCCCATCACAACACCTGGCTAAAGGGAAGAGGTTCTTTGACAGGCTGCTTGGAAGGAAGACACTTTCTTCTATGAAATAGGCTGGAAGATAAACAGATGATCTTTTTATAACTTTCAAATAAGATTGTGTCATCTTAAAATCAAGACCCTCATTGGGTTGAGTGAGGTATATGAGTTTGTGGCCAAAGCTGAATTTATTTGGAAATAAAAATCTTTGAGTGTTGCCACCCATGGACTTATTCTCTGCCCTTCCCTTCACATAATATCTTACTCTTTTTTTTTTTTCTGACCATATCTAGAGAACTTCAGTTTGAGTAAGAGCTGAATGAAAAAGCCTGCTGACAGCCCCCCTGTTTTAGCCTCTGAAGGGCACCCATATGTCTGGCCTTGTGTTATTATTCCCTCTCTGTACATTTTCTTAAGGCCTTTTTCCACATCTACATAATACTATTTGTCAAGATCTAGTTTGTGTTTTATCTACTTTAGTCCATGTACTCCCACCTAAACTACCACCTATAGTGTAAGTGTCCATTCTTTTTTCTTTTCTGCTGCACATTGGAAGAACAAGGGTTGTCTGGGGCCACACATTAAATACACAAGCACTAATGAAAGGTGATTAGCAAAACAGATGAGCCAAAAAAAGAAAACATCCTCACAAATTCAGCATGTGGCCCAATTTTGACCCTTTGCAGAAGGATTCATGAGTGCTAGAAACTCAACAAGCCCGTAGCTTAGACACGATCCCTGAAAAGGTTAGTTGGAACAAAGGCACCCATGTTGTTAGTTGGCACCAGACAGCAAATGTGTCTCCTTCATTGTAAGATGCCATACTGATGCAGAACCTATGTCCTTGTGACACTTTACTTCCTCTGAAAGACTCAAACCAGAAGGTTCAAACAAGAAGTCTACGTTGTTATAATTAGGTGCTATCCTTATTACTTAAACCAACTTCTGAATGGCCACTTGAATTTTAACAAAATTCTTCTCTATATTTTAGCAGGGAATGAAAAAGAAATCCAATCGCAAAGTCTGGTCTCTAAAGGCAGCAGGAGGGGGGCTGTTGAATGGCAGGCACCCTCCTAAGTCTGGGCTGTGCCAACACTGCCAACTCCTTAACATTATCATGAAGGGAGTGAAAAGAAGAAAATGTATTTGGCAGTTTAAATCAGATAATTACTTTAAAAAAAAGTACGTTGACTATAATTCCCAGGTTTTCCCCATCTGTTTAAACTTAAGTAGAGGAGCGTCACTCCTAAACTGACCATGCTACGTGATGAATATGCTCTTGAAATGAACGCTTTCAGATGGCTGCCTTTTATGAAATGTGCACAAAGATGTGTGCTGTGGTAGTGGAATTGGCCTTGTAAGACATCTGGCCGCAACATGTGCCTCATTAAGTTACACCTGTAAGTGTGGGGTCATTTTTTATACCAGTAATATTAATAATAAAGGGTTCATTGAATAGGATTATTAATGGTGCCAGGTGGAGGATGTGGTATTACTTACAGCCTGGTAGGGGATTGGTTAATGTCTCCTCCCGCCAACGTTTCTGGTTTCATGTTTATAGACAGAGCCCTCCAGATGATGGCTGGCAATGAAGCCATTGAGAAAATGAATTCCCCCTCTTCCCATCAGCAAGAAAATTTACAACAGTTGGTGGAGAATTGGAATGAATCTATTTTCTAATTTTGAATTTATAATCTTGCTGAAGAGCAAGTAAGGTATTTACCAATTAATTCAAGAAATTAAAAAGTCAGTCTCAAACTTTCATCTTCTCTAACTTAAATGGAAACTTTCCTGCCTTAGCCATTTCAAGATGTCTCTTGAAATAAGAAGTCCACCTCTGCATTTTCCCCTTTGTGGGGAAACTGCCACAAACTGCATGGGGGTGCGGGGGTGCAAGGAGTAAGAAGAAATCTAAAACCTTTCCTTCCTTCTGTGGAATGTTTGCTTTTGCTGTTTTACAATGCAAAACTTGTAAAAGAAGGAAATGGATGCTCAGGTTAGGGTGCTTTTTAATGTGCATTATTACAGGTGTTAGCAAGTCTGGTAAATTCAAAGTATTGTTTGATTTGGCAACCAGATCCCAAGACTTAGAACACCAAATCGTGTTTGAGCTTCAGATTACATGCAACTAGAATGCAATTTTAAATTTAACAAGGCAATTGTTGGATGTTCATTGAATTGCCTTTGAGTAATGAAATCCAATGGATGGCAAAAGAGCATGTTTATAAAATGCATAATAGAAAAATTATCTTTTATATATCTTCAGCCATTCATAAATACACACATATGTCAATTTGTGTGCAAACATTAAATTAATAAAAACAGTTTTAAAAACCTATTAGAATAGCTCATTATGGTTTAGAAGTGGTTTTTCACACACATTATATTAACAGCTCCATAAAGCAGATAGTGGTGTTATCTTCATTGTGCAATGAAGAACTCTGAAGTTCGGAGTGATATTCTCAAGATACACAATCTGCAAGTGGCCTCTTCAAAACCGAAACCCTCCCTCCTTGAATCTAAACTTTTATGTTTTTCCATTCCACCATCTGTTTTCCCTCAAGAAAATCCTAAAATCCAGGAATGATGTCCACTGCAACCTCGTTTTAGTATAAAGACATTTACATGATCTGGGTGAATTTCATCAAGTTCATCATGAGAAGGAGAAAGACAGCCACAAACAACACGCAGTGTACGATTCCATCTCTGTGTAGGTCGAGTTGGTCAGAACTAATCTAAGAAGCCAGGAGTCAGAACAGTAGTCACCTCTAGGGGAAAAGTGTGGATTAAGAGTGTAAAGGAGCCTTCTAGGGTGAGTTAATATTCTGTATCTTGATGGGGGTAAAGATGTCTCAGGTATATACACAGAAAAGTTTAGCTGAACACTTAAGACTTATGAAATTTACTATATTGTATCTCAGTAAAAAATTAACTTTTATAAAGAGTTATTACATTGTCACCAAATAGTTACTTACTGTCCCTAAAATGAGTCTTCTCATTTGTCCTTTTGGGAAAGAGTCATATCCATTTCCAGACACCCTGGGCTTTTTCAGGCCTCTGCTGTCCGTGCTAACAGTGTCCAGCCATTTCTCCTGCCATTATCACAATATTCCATAATTTCTGCATACATGGCTCTTTCTCATGGGCAGAGACCATGTGTTCCTCTTACGTGTATCCCCACCATCTAGCATGGAACCTGGCAGGAGACACTTACTCATCAAAAAAAAGGAGAATAAATGAATGACTGAGCCACAGGGCTTTTCACTTAGCTGTTTTGTAACTCTGGCCTAAGATATGGATTATGTTAGGATGTCCTGTGTGACCAGGAAACCTCTTTCCTAGAGTCCTGGTTATCATTTCAGCAGTTACTATAATGAAGCCACCATCACTATCACCACCAATCTAGAGACACAAACTCCTACAACACCACTTCTGTTCTAGACCTTCCTCTTACTTCCTCTAAGCAGCTTCCCCTATTCATGCCAAAGAGGAGTCCTCAGCTGTAAACCTTTCAATATTCCTGCCTAGCTCCTGGCCTTTTGACCAATTCACCTCTAAATTCCTTCACATGGAAATTTTGCTCATGGCTTGTCCCAAAACAAAAACAAACAGACCCCTGTCATAGTCAGTGCCCTGGTCAATACAAGGGGGACTACAATCAACTTCCGACGTCTTTTTTTCTGGAAAGGTTATGTTTCCTCTTAAGCCTCAATTTCCTCATCAGTGAAATTAGGATAATAATAGAGGCAACACAACCTGTTTATGTATTAGTTGAGTTGTTATTTAAGAAAAAAATCTGTGTAAGTAAAAGTACATTGCATATATGTTCAGATATTAATTGTGAACCCTGTTTCTTGTTGGCTGCTTAAAGTAGCTCAGAAAATTACTGAGAATTTTCTCTTCACTGGTCAGGCCAATAAGAGGATGAGTCCAGACTAAGAAACGACCTTGCCTAGTTAAATGGGGTTGAATGTGTAGGTTGGTGGAGCTGGGAGGTGAGGGCTTGGGGGAATTAAGAGGGTTATTCTGCTATCTTCTCTGCACTACAGCCAAAGTGTTTCCTTGCCAATCGTTAGGCATGAATCCATTTCTAGATACAGAGACCTTTGGTCACTCTTATGTAATTTTTTAAAATTGATGGCAGTGAATTCTTAAAATAACACTTTAATGGGTGAACAGCCAATGGAGGAGAGCGATGTTGATTAAATCTCCCTTACGAACACATTTGTGAGAACATGATTGTGAGAGTGAGGCACTGGGTAGATTGCCTCTGGGGCATTATTAAATCTCAAATGTGCAGAACATTGTTGGCAAGAGGCACCCAATGCATTCACCCTGCTCTGTGCCCCTCCATCCTTGGCTTGAAATGAGACACGGCTTGTTCGTGGCTACAAACTACCTTGAAGCACATCTCTTACACTGAAGATGGAGACAGCAGGACAAGGAATCCAGCTTGAGGCCATCCCGTTGGCAAAGAGGGACTTCTGCTCCCCCAGGCCTCTTTGGCTCTAACATGGAGCAGAAAGGAGATGACTGGGCCTGCAGGTGGTTAGCATACCAGCCAAGCAGGGCAAGCATGGGGGGACAGAGATGGCACAAGGAGAAGTGTGTGGAGTCTGGTGGATGCTCCAGGATCAGAGGCAGCAGAAGGGGTTTTGTGGGCCTGATCGATTTCCTCCCTTTTGAAAGCACAGAGCAAAGAGGAACAAGGAAAAGAAAGAAGAAAATCCATTTGTGGATAGATTAAAACAATATTGGGGGATAATCCAAAGATGATTTGTAGGAACAGAGATTCCTTCCTTCTTTTAGCTACATGTTCTAAAAGTCAGGGGGCGGAAGGAAAGGGAAGGAACAGATACCACGTGCCAGCTCTGTGCCAGACACTCTGCTCGCGCTTTTAACTTCACCTCATTTAAACTTCATTGGAATCATAGTAGACTTTTTAACCCCCTCCTTCTGTATGAAGAAAGCAAGGTCCATGGAGGTTAAGTCGCCTGAGGTCACACACACTGCAGCCAGGTCCTGCCAGATGTGGCTGCCTGCAAAGCGCTCTACCGCATGGCCTCTCAGTGTCTGCAACGTCCCTGGTATTTCTACAGGTCTAGAAATAGGGCTAGCAACATATGCTTGGACATGTTGCTCCTTAGAATTTTCCAGGACTAATAAAGGGTAAGCTAAATTTGCATAAATGCAAATTATTTATGTGGATAAACCAAACACAGTTTTGTGACAATCAGGGAAAATTCTAAGTGACTACAGCTTTAGTTACCTAAAAAATTTTATGTAAATGAAAACCCCTAAGTCTGTCTGACTTCCAACAGCTCCAGGGTAGCCCTAAGTTTTACAAATCAAGTGACGGAGTTTTAGAGACCTCTTCAGGTTCAAAGCAGACTTATACCCAATGCTTAACACATAACATATGTCTTGAGATAGGATTTCACTTGGGATGGGGGATGGGTAATGTGCATGTACAGAAATTGTACCAACGGACTTGCGCTGAAGGTGGTTTTTGTAGTTCAACAGCCTTAACTTACTCAGAAAAAAAAAAAAAATTTAAGTATATTGTTCTGCAAGTCCCAGCTTCATCTAATACCATCTCCAAGGGTAACCTGGGTCCCCCAAAGGTGGCAGATAGCCAAATAATAAGATGATGGGATCTGAAAGGCATTTGAACAGAGAAGTGGACAATGGCTGTAAGTTGAGACAGAATGAAAATCTTCAAAGGTTACTCTACATCCCCTCACAGAGCTAGAGTGCTTTGCAAAAAACCAATTCTTCCCTGGTGAATACGCAATCCCTGTAAGCATGTTGTATAACAGAATCCCCTAGAAGGTGGTAGGAACTAAAACCAGCAAACCAGGCCCTATCAGTCTATTCTCTGAGGTTTTCCATCCTTGTTAGATAGGACAGACTTTTCCAAAGTCACAGAAAATAGAATCTTCCTTTCCAAGGCTGTGGGGGTGAGTCAGATGCTCCACATAAAGGCACCTGTCTTTGACATGAGTGCATTTGAGCCATCATAGTGATGATGGTGATGATGATGGTTATAATGGTGACAATATGACGATGGCACCCTGCAAAGCACTCCCAGGTATATTATTTTATTATATTTGTGTTTCTCCCTGTGAGAAAGATGATGATGTAATGAGTGGGTGTGCATTAATTCTCTTTTAACAGAGGAGAAAACTGAAATAGAAAATGATTAGGTACTTTGCCCAAGGTTACAAAACTACTCAGAGGCCAAATTTGCATTAGAAGGTAAGTTTTCAAATTCATAGTCTGGCTTTTCTCACTGTTTCACCATCGCCACCACCAAACACACACACACACACACACACACACACAGAGCTATAATAAACTAATTCAGAATTATACATAAATCCCTGAGCAATTTATGGCATCTCAAAATGCCTTCAGTTGTGAGAAACCAAATACAGTAGTTGACCACTTCCATACATTGACCCCCTCCTTGAGTTGACCTAATTTTCATAGACTGCACATGCACCACATACATGTACAGGCCCAGTTCCTTATGTTGGCCACCTCGTATATTGACCAATTTGCTACAGTTCCCTAAGTGGTCAACTTACAGAGCTTCTACTGTTTTTAAATGGACAATGGCTAGACCATATGTAAAATTAGAACACTGACCTACAACCTGCAGCAACCTACTCAAGAAACCAACATCTTATCTACCGCACACAACCCCAGAATCCCCCCTGCTGTAAGTCAGACTTTGAGGAAGTCAGACTGCTGTCTCTGGCCATAACCCAAGATGCTGCATAATAACTTTTGTAACCATCAGCCCCAAATGTCCAGGACTTGATTAACAACTGACAAGTTCCCCAATTTTTGTCCCTGCTTCCAACTTAGCACCAACCAGAAGAAGCCAAATACATGCTAATCACGCAGGACAACCCACTTCCAATTAGCCACTTCCAACTTCCCCATTTCAATAGTTTCCCATCAGGGAAGACTCAACGCCTTCCCTTTTTCCACTCCAAAGCTTTTCCACTCCTGCTTGCCTTTGAGTTTCTGCCAAAATACTAGTGGCTAACTCCCTTGCCATAGTGATCTTGTAGTAGAAGACTTCACCTTCCTCATTCGGCTCTCATTTATTTCCACAATTGACTCATTCCATTTTCACAAGGAGCCATCAGTCCTCTGATGTGGAAAAGTGAAGACACAGACTGTCTCCTCTATCACAGAGGACACAGAGGTCCAGAGATGTGGCGATTCTTTTTAAGTAAGGAGTGGTAGAGTCAGGAGCCTACCCTGCAACCCCAGGTCTCCTGAATCTCACCCACCAGTCTCTCTCTACTCTCTGTGGCCTCCCAGGGGTGCGTTGAAAGAGGCAAGAGGGGGAGTGGAAGGAGAAATCAGAGCACGGATAGTGATTGTGCTGAGGATGCACTGTGGTTCCCTTCCCCACATCTCTAAAATGGGTTGAAAAGTCCTCTTTGTTGGTGAGAACAGAACCTGAAGAGTAGTTCCCCCTTCCCCTTCAGGGAAAAGGAAAATATAGAAGGGTCAGTTAAAGATTTATGTTCCTTCTTGGCCTGTAGGCCAAAGCTGATAGTCCCTCCCCTACCAATTTCCAAGAACAAAATCATGACTTTTGTCTCTTAAAAAGACAAATACACAAATAAGCAAACAAGAATGAAAAACAATCCTAATTCTTGCTTTTAGGTTAGTCCTGAAATACATTAATCTCTTTCACTTGATGTGGCTCACTTTCATTCTTCCATTTTAATATCTTAGGGAGAAAAAAAACCAAATAACCAATAACAGTTTACAGCTCTGATGCAGAGCACTAAAGTTGTTTTTCTATGAATATAGATTATTACATTTTTTTACAAAGCAAGTAAACAGATGCATAAAAATGCATTATTTCAGGAACATAAGAAAACCTGCAATAAGTATAGTGCTTTTAATTTGTTTTTATGATTACGTGTAATTAATTAGCATCAAAAGTAAATTATCAACATCTGAAATTGTACTATCAGATGTGAGCAGGGTACTCCGTGAATGATTGACTAGTTCATCTTTACACCAAGGTAGGAAAAAGAATGATCTTTTCTTTCACTTTCTTTTTTTTGTTGTTGTTGTCATCTTTTTTTTTCTAACTATGTTTAGATGAAGGTGCCAAAAGCCAGTGGCAGCCCAGAGAAAGAAATTTAAAAGTTCCTGGTAGGAAGGTCCAGTTGTCAAGTGACAAACTGTGTCCAGGGGTAAAAACAATGTACATTAGCAGTCACATAACTTCATTAGGGTAGGCTGAGGATAAAAGTTTCCTTTAAAAATAAATGCAAATAGAAAAGAATCAGCTCTGTGAAATTGAAGAAGGTTCATATACTCCCTGAAAACCATCATTTCTTAACCACAAAAAGGGAGACATTTTAACAGGTGTGGATTTTTTTTTTTTAACTAACTCATGTTGTTTTTCACCATTTCTTTTCCCCAAGATTCCTGATGAAATAGTTTGCTGTAGCTTCAGTCAATTTAAAATCAACCAATAAATTCAAATGAGTGAACCCCTAAATCCCCTTCTGCGTCCTCTGATATCCACTGTCCCAGCACACCCTGCCCTGAACTGTCCTTTCTGGAAAGAGGTCCAATAAGAAAGAGAAATGGGTATTTAGTAGGCAGACTGGTTTTTCTCTGAGAGGAATATGTGCAGGGATTTAGAAGACTCACCCACGTTTATTTTATTAACAAGAATGTACTTGAACTGAGAATTCAATCTCTGCAATACAAATAGAATTCAACAACAGAAGGGAAGGGAGGGGAAAAAATAAGATTAAAAACCCACAGTTTTCTTTCTTGCTTAACCTTCCTTTTAAGAGTTAGTTACTTTCACAATGGGATTATGGAGCTTCCAACAAAGTTAAATAAAATAAATAGATTCACTTCTAACAAGTTTCATTCTATGGCAGACCCTCAAAAAACACACCTTTTAAAAAAGTCTTTTTTTTTTTGGTCTGAAACGAAACTGTATGTCTGTATTTTTCTAAATAATCCACTGGGAAAAACAAATACCAGGGAGTTGGGCATAGATTTGCATGTAGGGTTACTTCCCTATTGATGAAAGAATGTAAGTAGATTGCTTCCCGGTGAAGACATACTCAAGGAAGTGATGACCTCAGACACAGTCTCAATTATCTCGTTCTCGTCCTCTAGGGATTCTAGGCCATGTAGCCATGATGCTACCAGTGAACTTTGCTGGTTGCTAAGAAATGATGTCAGAATCAACAGTCCCTAAAGACAAAATGTTAACCTAAGCCAAGGATATCTGCATTGTAGTTATTGTATTAGAGAAATCTCTACTACATCCCACTGAAATAATAAATATTAATCAAAGTTCAAGCTACATCAAATGCATTCTTGCTTAAATGTTTAAATTAATGGTTTGTCACAAGTGCCAAATTTCTGCAATCTCTACCATGCATTGCTGCTGGACACGAGTATTGGAGAAAACCAAGGAATCCATAAAATTGTTAGCCAGATTCTTTTTGCGTGGAAATTTTCCAATCCATGTCAATAACAGTGAACATACATTTTCTTTTCTCCACACTTGCAGCCTGCCCAGTCTGTCCTTGGGAGGTCACACCACTCTCCCCCAAATATAGTGTTTAGGAGCACACATTGAGCAGTTGTCAGTTATTTCTTCATGAATTGGAGAGGAGTAGAAAGGCCTTTCGAGGCAGAACCAAGGGGAAACACAATGCCTTGATTTCTTGAGGATGTGATCCTAGGTTCCAGGCAGCACTCACTGAAGTTATCAGAAAGGAAAAAAGGCCGTGCTTTGCTCCCTATTGTAATTTGGAATTCGGTATTTAGGTCACTAGGGAGAGCACATGTTGGGAGTCCCTTAGAAAGCTGTTCTGCTCTGAATCCAGCAAGGGACAGTAAGTGCAGTGAGCCCTGGTTGACCACCTCTTTTTAGCTATTCATTTTTTCTTATTTCTTCTTGTGCAAATAGACATGTGGGAGAGGGAGGTGATGGTGATGGTGAAGGTGAATCATTCAAGGCTTGACCCCCCCAGGTCCACCCGAATCTTAGATCCACGGGCCAGATTTTCTGGCTACAAGGCAGTGTCCATTTACTATGTTTACTTTAAGATCTGTGTGATACCTCCATAGTAGAGTACCTTTAGGTGAAGATCAAAGCTAACCAAATTATTCTGTCTTGTTTTATGGTGAATAAGATTAGAATAAGGCTCCAGAATGTCTAGCAGGGACAACTCTGGGGTAGGTTTTTAAAAAAAGACAAAATTTAGATCTGTCACTCCATATCCCTCTACTGGGCTCTTCCACCAAGATGCTCTGTACCCTAACAAAACCCTATCTGAAGCATAGAAGTCTGGCTCTTTCCTCTCTGAGCAATTCTCTCAAGTCTGTAACTTTAAAAATCATTTTTCTCTGTAAAATGGTTCTATCTTGTTACTATACTGTCTGGATTCTGCACCAAGATTTCCAGGCCACCTAATATTTTTATTCAATCAAGTTAATGCAATAATAGGTGGGTTTTGTATTGTGTGTTTCCCTTCTGAGTAGCTGATGTGCATTCTAGCAGGAGTTTTCTAAATATATTTTGATTAAAAAGAGTGGTCTCAAGAGTGTTAATTCTAATTCAGTCAGGGAGATATTGTGGAATAGATGAAGTCTTCTGGCTCCTCCTAAACGATGCTGGGACAGGCGATGATTATATACTCTGACTCTACAAAATTCTGCCCTACAGGTTTAGACTCTATTAATGTAAGATGCATGATTTCCTAGATAATTGCTTTTATCCACTACTTGATATTTGCCATAGAAGCATGGTCTCAAGAATTGCTTAGAGCAACTGTCTTGTTTAAAACCAACATTGCTTTAAATCTACACATTTTGAAAGCATAACAGCACGCCAGTCATATTTTAGCCATTTCCGATTTATGAAATGCCTGGGAGTACTTTTTACCATAAGGAGTTTTGCAATACAAATATACAAGTTGCCTTCTCTTACTTTAGAAGAAATGCTTGGTGCCCAAGACTTCCTTCAAAATTCTTTTACAGAAGCATTTTACAAGCCTTTAAAAAAGTTCTTTTATACCCAAAACCTTTCAACGTTACACTTCTTAACATTATGATATATGAATCTCAATATATGCATTTAAATATTTTTTCCTGCTCCTGTATTTTCATGCTTCACTTGACAATTTCTTGTACCTTCATGCTTTCTCTTCTTTCTTCTCTTTTTCTTCTCTTGATGGCTTTTTCTGAAACACACTGATGGCTATCATCCCCATTTCTCTAAATAGTGTCCTTTACTTGGTGTTAAGTTGTGGGCAGTAGAGGTTCCATAACTTGCTTGTTAGGCCCATTCCTTCATCTAAGGACACTACAGAGGGGGAATGGTGATGAGCTTAGGGCTTCACTCGATCAAACCAGATAACATTTACAAAGGAGTAAATGATCTGTATTAAAATATGTGGCAGTGAAAACAAATATTTTGAAGGTTAGAAAGATTAATGTCCTTCAGTACTAGATACAGACAAGTTCAAAGAACACATATGGCTCTTCCATCACCAAATCTTTGGTACTTATGGTTTTGACTGGTGTTCATAGATGCTTTCCTTGACAAAATCCTAGAACGATGCCTATCAAACAGCCAGCCTGATAAGGAATAGGAAAGTGCGTAAATGGATTCCAAAGGACTTTAGCCCCAAACTGCAACTTCAAGTAATGATAAAGGAATACCTAAAAGTCATAACTGTGGTTTCCCGGGAGTATTGGACAGTGGCTGCAGGCAAGCTGATTGGTCTGTTTTTCAGAGGTCATAAAAATGACCCATGACTCAACATAGCATCTGCTGAAGAATGAGAACCTTTTCCCTCCATTATCCTAAGGAAATATCTCTGGCACTAAAACGTGGACTAGTCATTTATTCATTATAAAGCTATATTAATTATTTCTGACTTAGATAAAGACATTAATGATATATTTCTATCTTTTTACTGTGCCTAATCTGTTTTTCTTTTTTCTAAAACAGTATGATGGCATCAAAATCCCTATGCTGTTGATGTAGGCACTTGAAATTCCATCCTCATTAGCTATAGAAGCCAATCCTCTTTGAAGTCAGTTGATTTCTTTATCAAATTTTGCTTCATGAGGAAATTGGTGAGCCATGATCATGTAGGCCAGTCTTATTCAAGCAGTGTTGAGCAGTTGGTAACCACAGAGTCATTTAATTCCACATTTCAAAGATAGATAACTGCATTTGGTTTGGATTCTGAGGTATCACTGGAACACTAGAGATTCTATAGCAATTAAAAGCTTCTTTTGGTGGGGGAGGAGAGGCAGGATAAAGAGGTAAAGACAAAATCCTAGTTGGATACTATTCCTTAAGAGCTTTAACATTATTTGTTCATAAGAGATTTGTGTTTTCGGAGACTAATTTACTCTGATTCAGAATTTAACACCATTAATTGTTTTTATTGTTGTAGCAATCATGGCAACAGTATCACTGCTCTTCAATGACTGGATGATTTACCTTTGGTAGACACAAGGGTAGGGTGGTCACCGTGATTTTAATTAATGTCAGTGGGATATTATTGACTATGGGTTTTTTTTTTTTTTTTTTTTTACTGTCTTTTGGATGACTGGTACAAATATAAAGGAAATAACACAGGTTTTGTATTTAAGATATATGTAGATTCGAATTAAGATTGTGCCCTAACTCCACGAATTAACCTCACTTATAAAGTAGGTACTTAAACCTATATTTCGGAGTTATAAGGGGATATGTGTATGATAGGAAATCAAAGATAGTTTTCATTATCATTATTATTATTTGCCTTTCTGCTTAAATCACCAATAAAAAGCCTAAGCAATCATCAGAAGACTAATTTGGACTTGAGAAGTCTTGAACCCAGGAATAAGACTTAAACAACTGATAAGACTCACAAATCTTAAAGAGATGTAGGGATTTGCTGATGCAGACTGATCTTAAGAACTAAAATGGAGAGTTTCATTTCATAGGCCATTTTTCTAAGAACAGCTATTGCATCTCATTATTTAATAATCATATTGTTCAATACTGTTAATCATTGCCCCATCATTTCATAGGCCATTTTTTTAATAGCTATTGAGTCTCATTATTTAATAATCATATTGTTCAATACTATTAATCATTGCCCATTAGATTCATTCTTTTGTATGTATAAAGATATATGTTATATGTATAATACATAATAAAATATATATTATATTTCTTACTATGTGCCAGACACTGTTTTGGTTATGGAGAAGTGCTTAAGAGAAATTTTACTTTAATTTCCAATGAAAGTTTTTAAATCCTTATTTAGTTATTCTCTCTTCTCTATTGGCCATTCTCAAGAATAAAAATATGAGAGTTATAAGTGATATTTTTCCCAATAAGTTTGCACTTTCTTGATGTTTAGCCATTTAAACAATTGTGATGAGGAAGTGGGAGGTTAGAAGAATTGAACCAGAGAGAAGAGCTCCCTGAATACATTATGATCTCCACAATTCAAACACTCAAGTCTGGTCATCTTCTGAGAGACGCTTTCAGATGGGTTAAATTGAAATGTGCCCTGGAAGACCGGCTTCCCATTTCCTTTACTGGGAAAGCCCAGAGGAGTTATCAGTACCACCTCCTCTCAATGGAAGAATGGACACACATTTCAGCGAATTCTACACCTAACAGTTTCGACACACAACACTTGCAGGCTTGGGTGTTGCTCTTGTTCAAAGCTTGACCCTGAGTGAGTAATTTCTCTGATCTTACAGCCCCATGGTTTTAAAGAAAAGCAGAGACAGGTAATGAGTAACAGGAAGAGAGAAAGAATTTAACCCAGAATTCTTCAAGTCCTCCCCTAAGTCTCACACCCCAGACCTCAGTCTCATAGAAACATTCATTTCTAATTAACTTCCCCATTAAAAGACATACTCTCTCTTTTGGAAAAAATTTGACCCAACATTAAGCTACGTATCCTGTCTAGATTTGACTCTGACTCCTACCTCCAGAAAAGCCTGTCCTGAGCCTCTCAACCTAATATTTGCCTGGTGAAGAAAAAGACTTTCAACACAACAGCAGTGCTGTTGCCCATTGTCAGTAAGGGAGTAATCAAGACAATGGCAGGAACTCGTTAACACTTTCTGCTGTACATTCATTGCCTGAATCGTTTAGAAGAAATTTTTGGAGCCATAATAAGTAGATGAAAGGCTCTAGAAATACACAGATGACTCAGGTCTCATAACTTTGGAAGTGAGGCATACAAGCACGGAGTCATGATATGAAGCTGCGTGCAGCTAAGTTCAAACGAAAGAGGCTTGGATTCCACTTGGTGATGCCAAGGAAGACAGTTTCCTACTGAGAGCTTAGGCTGAGGAGTTGTCTGGGGAAGTGGGGACTTAGAGCCCTTATCCAGGGATATGAAGTTAGCAGGAAGCACAGGTACCTGGGCCTGGTGGAGGAGGCAGAGGAGGTGAACAGAATCTGAAAACCAGCCCACTTTCCACTCCTTTAGTCATGTTGCCCTGACAGGAAGGGCTGCCCACCTGAAAAAAAAAAGCCAGGGAACCACAGAGCCCTAGTTTTTCTAATTTGGCTATTTCTTCTGAGCAACTCATTCTAATTCACACAAAGGTAAACTGATGTCCTTGCGGAGTTATGGTATCCATTACAAACAGGGATAATCTAAAAGTTTACCTTTTCTTTGGGTAAAAGCCAATAAAAGGGCAGCAAACTCTTCACATGAATTTCCCATCTAAAAGTCACAGAGAAAGGCTTCCAATACCAGTTCCTGAAACTGAACCCAGACAGGAGTGTAGAGGGTAGAGCTGGGGATAGAAGGCAGAGGGGTAAGTCCCCTGAACTGACTGCTGAGCTATGATGACTACAATGGATGTAGGCATCTCCGTTTGTGGATGAGATGGGAGGTAGCCTTGTGGGAACAGGTGTCAATGATGGGGTGTATTGGGGTCGTGTGACAGAGGACAGAAATGAGGAGAAAGAACTCCAGGTAGAGGGTTCGCCTCTGCCCAAACTCCATAGGATGGAAGATTATGGCTTGATGAGGCTGTACCAGACTTCTGCTACGGCTGGGACATAGAGTGCGTGAATGAGGGGGGATCAGAGCTCAGGAGCAAAGATGGGGGGTGAAAGGAAGGCCAGCTGTTGAGAACAAGGTCTCTCATGTGATCATCAGGTTAATCATTTCTTCTTAGAGTGAAACGTGTGCATCCTATATGTTTTCTTTTATTAAATAATTGAATCTGTGCCATGAACCAGTTTCCCTTTTTGCTTTGGTTGTCACCAAGCTCCGAGCTCTGTGGTAGACAGGCCACAACTTGACATGCCATTTTTCATTCCTGGGATCTTGTGTTGCTGCCCTTTACCTGATGTGATTTCAAGGCATTCATTGTCCTGCGTGTTAAATCATCACAAATCCTTTTTTAAAAGTTGTCAAAACATGAGTGATACATAGAAATAATATGTAACAATCTCTTCTATTTGACAACTAAACAGTGAATGTTTCTTGAACACCTGTGATAACAGACTCAATTATTTGGAGAAGTCAGAAGCACAAGATTTAGTTTCAACATTCAATTATTAGCTTGTAATCTACTGGAGACTGTTTCATGTGCAGATAACATGATAAGCAGTGGTGCAAGGCATTCGGTGCAGGGTTAATATTTAATCTATATTTACTGCTACAAAGCTACTTCCAATTAAAATGTTTCAGTACTTCTCCTTTGGGTGGTATATAACCAGTGCTCAAAGCCCACTGAACACTGTACCTGCTACTCAAATCCCTCCAAACCCTCCTCAGATACCCATCCCCGTTCCCCACAATCCAGCAACTGAGGGGTCAATGCAGGACACAGCAGGAGCCTCTGCTCCTAGGACAAGACCACCTTTTCTTTGATGGCATAGTGTCTACTATGCCCAGAGTCTTATTAAATATTTTGAACATTGCTTTTGAGTATATCCTAGATGCTAAATAATCCATCATACTGTTATCATTGCAATAAATAATAATGGCTACTATTACTTAATTGTTCCAATTTAACATTTGTAAATCCAATTTAACATTTGGGGTAATCATTGCGGGGATGATTACTAGTCCCATTTTACAAATGAGGCAACAGGGTCAGGGAATATAAATAACTCAATCCAGGAAAAGCACTTAGCAAGCAAAGGTGACAATTCTCCCATCCTGGTCAGTGGGACTCCAAGTTAGGCAGAAAGCATTATTATCCCATCTGGAATGGTCAGAGAGGCAGTGTTGGAAGCTGAGCAGAGAGGGCTCAGAGGATCTGGCTGTGTGGGGAGGACCAAGAGGGCATTACTAGCTAGCAGGGCATCAGGCATGCCAGGTGGATGGATGAAACTTACTTATATACCCTGCACTCACAGTTCTGAGTCCTTCCGTTTTAAATCCCCCTAATCTAATCAAAATGAGACCTCCAGAAATTGCATCCACTTTTGTTAAGGTCACTAACATACTTTATAGTAAGTTCAGCTGCTGCAGAAAAAAATTGAGACTTCTTGGACTCAAAAGGCACCATCTGGCTCATAAAACACCAGTGTATGTCCTTTTGTTCATTTCCTCTTAGGAAACTCCTTCTTATCTGCTGCCTGGCTGCTAACTTAAGAATAATTTCCGTATTTTCTATTTTAATCATTTTGTGCTGTGGTTTTTAGGTTTATTTTGTTTAGTTTCAGAAGGGAAAAAAATAACTTTTGTCAGACATACCCAGGTTTAGTCAGGCAACAGGGAAACTTTCTCAGACTTCAAAGGCAAGAACAAGTTGATGCTTCACAGCTCAGGGAAGAATTGAGCAATCCAGCTCACAATTTAAAGCGGATTAATTGGAGATGCAAGTGGAAGCAGAGAGAAGGTTTGAAATAGAAGGAAGAATCCAAGAGAAAAGAGATTCTCTTTTCTTGTTGTTGTTTCCTCTTCTTGTTTGTAGTTCTCTCCTCTCCTGGGAGAGTCATGAGCACACAGAAAGCTTCAGGAACAATAGGAAGGCTTAGAAAGCTTCAGGGAGGAGTAGGGTGGTGGGTCATGAACTCTACAGCCTCATAATAAGACTTCAGGTTGAAGGGCAGGGTTACAAAGGTCTTTGCTAGTGTTAGTCAACCCTGTTGTTTCATAAAGGGCTCTGCTACTTCTGAACATGCTCCCCCAGCCCAACCCCCAGGGAAAAGGTCAGTCCATTCCCTGATGAGAATGTTATTGTTCACTGTCCCTGGTGGCCAGTTTGTTCTCTTTCTCACTCAGATGTGAAAACTCCCAAAGCTCTCCCATCCTCCATTTCTTGTGGCCACCCACCAGCCCTTATGTCAGTCCAGAGTCACAAACAACATCATTAAAGGGGAGAAAAAAAAAAAATCCAGTACAGATTGGCTGGCTCCCTGGCCTGGGCTGGTTAGGCAGCTCTTGGCTTAGACACCCAGACTTCCAAACACAATCTGTTTTCAAGATTCCTGGATGATTTCAGGCCCAAGAGAAGGTTTGGTCTTGACTTCATCAAACTCAGTCTCCTTTCTGTCAGTTTCACTCTACTGAGCGAGACCCATTTGCTCAGACTCGTTTTTGGCTTATTTGACTAAGCTGTGTTCTTGGCTCTAGAAGTATCTTCTATCTCCTCCTGATTCTGTGTTATTTCTTTTCTTTCTAGCTTTGTTCAGTCAGTGTGCCAAAGATGGCTCCCTTCTACTCTACCCCAGAAGATTCTGGAAATGGAAAACTACAAAAGAAGACAGCACCTCTTAACCAGCATATAAAGACACAAAGCTCCAGACTGTGGGCAGAAACTCTTCCTCTTCAGACCCCATGATAGCACCAAGTTCCATCTATCTATTGCGGATCCTACAACTGGCAAAGTACCAGGAAGAGCTAAAAATAGACTCAAAATGGTGTTGTAAGCACTGAGAAAAATATTTATCTAAATGAGAAGGGCTGCACTCTCTCAGGTGTGTAGTGTCAACTTATGTGAAGAAGCATCTCACAGCTTACTCTCTAGTTGCATGGAAATCTTGCTTAAAAGTAACACAATCATCCCCTTAACTATGGCTTGGCTTTGCCTGGTGTCAGTTACCTCTAGTTGTATGGAAATCTTGCTTAAAAGTAACATAATCATCCCCTTAACCATGGCTTGGCTTTGCCTGGTGTCAGTGACCTCAGTCAACTACAGTCAGAAAACATTACATTTAAGAAGATACTTTGAGAGAGAGACCACATTCGCATAACTTTTATTACTATATATTGGTGTAATTATTACACTTTATTAGTTATTGTTTTTAATCTCTTATTGCTCCTACTTTACAAATTAAGCTTTATCATAGGTATGTAAAAGGACAAACAGTAAACACAGGATTTGAAACTTTTGTGGTTTCAGGCTCTCACTTGGGGTATTGGAATGTGTCTCCTGCACATAAGGGGTGATACTCTACGTAATTCTTTTCATGATCAGTGCATTTTAATGTCTCATTGGACATCCCTGGGAACATAATGCTCTGGGTTCTTCTAATATGGGAGTGTCCCCAGAGGACATTACCATCCCGATCCCATTTTCCTCTCCACCCTAGCTGGCCAGGAGGCTTACTGCCTCAGAGTTCCTGAGGTTCCTCCTATTGCCAGCTCCATGGCTATATTATTCTGCTTTTCAAACCCAATTCTCCAGGTAAAGGTAGCACCACTATTTCACCTTAATAAACTTGCTTTCCCTGCAAGATCTTTTTTTTTCTTTAGTTCTCGCAGCTTTAAGGATGATGGTAGTGTTCAGAATGTTGAGGTTGAACAAGACAAGTGGAGATTTACAATCTTATCATTGTGGCTTCCAAAAACAGTGTAATAGTCTAAGGGAATATAGTACTAACAAAATAATAAATATAACTCATAAATACTAACTCCTTTTTGGTTAATGTGCCAATTATTTTCATTATTATTAATTGCTTGTGATGATTATCCACTACTTAAATGAGTTTATTTGATCTTCACCATGGTACTTTGAGATAGATATTCTTTCATCTCCATTAAATAGATAAGGGGGCTGAACTTAATAGGATCAAGATCATTTTTAAGTTCTGTAACTGGCAAATGATGACATTTTGATTCAAACTCAGATCAGCTGGACCCCCAGTCGTCCTGGTCTTAATCAATTGCATAGAATAGAAGCCTCCATCAAAAACATGACTAGTCTTGGAAAAAAATAAAAGTTAATCATCAGAGAAGGAACTAATAGCTTTTTTGTCACATTGTCACTAATGACTTAACTATCAACCAGGAACAAATGGCCTATGTGGACTTGTAGCATCTCTGGTCCAGGGAAAGACTAGAGTTTCAATTCCTCTATGTGGCAACTCTGAGAGTGCTGTGTTAAGAAAGATTCTGAAGCCCTTGCTGCATCAGCAGGAAAAAAGGATGCATTAGAAGTATGCTGTTACTTCATTTGGATAATGATTTGAATAATTTTTTTACGTGAAAAAATCATGAGAACTTGGGAGAAATTTGAGCACTGAATATTTCATGATATCATGGAACTGTTCATTTTTTAAGATATGATAATGGCATTAGGATTGTATTTTTATGATTATGCTTTTCTCAGAAATACATTCTAAAATATTTACCGATGAAATGCTATAAAGTCAATAGTGTGGTTCAAATATGACAGAGATTGAAGATGTTGGAGGTGGATGGGATATTGCCCTGGAAAGAGGAGTAGGTGAGTAAGTGAGGGTACAAGATTGGCTGTGAGTTGATAATTATTAAGACTGAAAAATGAGTAGTTGATATTGAAATTTCATATATATGAAATTTTTATATATTTCATATAAATTAAAATTTTTATATATGTGTAAATTTTCCATAATAAATAGTTTTTTTTAAAAGATAGCTCGAGTATTTTTAAGATAAAAATAAAAGAAATATCTATATAACTATGGTGAGCGAGGTATAGATGAAAGGGTGGTAGAGATGCAAATACTAAAACCTAGCTCTGTGTTAACTTCATCAAAGTATTTTATAGACAAAGAAATAGGCTCAGGGAAGAAAATGACTTGCTCAGAATCACATTGCTAGAGAACAGAAGAGTTCATTTAATGTCTGGATTCCTAAATGCAGCAGCCTCCCAGTATACACGCCCACATACTCATGGGTGTAATGACTCAGAGAGCACAAAGCGTATTGCAACATCCTTTATGTTCTACTGGGTCCAAGATGTCCTCAAAAATTATGTAAATAACCCAGTGTCAATTAACCACAAAAGGCTTTTAAAAAAATACAGGCTAACCTCCATAGTTGACCATCTCCCTACATTGCCCACTTCCTTAAACTGACCTAATTTTCACAGAACAGACATGCACCACATGTACAAATCAGTATAGTAGACATAGTTCCGTATTTGACTACCTCTGTGTGTTGACCAGTTTGTTACAATCCCTTGCCTTGGGTGGTCAACTTACAAAGGTTATACTATAGTTTAATTGTATTTTAACTCTAGTAAAATACAATTTTTGTATTTTAACTCTTGTAACTTGTATTAATAGTTTAATTTTGAGGTGACTATAAATGCACATATTGTTGTAAGAAACATTGCAGAAAGACCTGCGTACTTTTTACTCAGTTTCTCTCTATGGTAACACTTTGCAAAACCACAGTAGAACATCATAACCAGGAAATTAACTTTGATACAATACACCAATCTCATTTGGAGGTCCCTAGTTTTACATACACTAATGTGCTCGAGTGTATATGTGTATATATACTTAGTTCTATGACATTTTATCACAGATGTAGATCTCTACAGTCACCTCATAGTCAAGATAGTTCCATCATCATGAGGATCCTCAGTACAGGGTGGTTTAATGCATTACTACCACTGAGGATGCAATACATAAGTAGATAAATTATTTCTGACCCCTAAATACTTAATTTTCTACCTGGGTAGGGATTTAAGTAGTAAAGTGAATTAGGCTAACCAAAAATGAAATCTGAAAAAAAGATGAAAGCAATTTGGTCCAGGTGGCAATGGAATCCATTTTAGGGTGGGCATAGTGGCACTCACCTGTAGTACCAGCTACTTGGAAGGCTGAGTTGAGAGAATTGCTTGAGCCTAGGAGTTCAAGGCCAAGTTGGGCAACACAGCAAAACCATATCTCTAAGAAGAAAAGAGAACTTATTTTTAATATTCAAAAATACTTTTAAGGTACTTATTTTATAATGATATATGCATATATATATACATATATATGTATGATAAACTTCAACCTTCATATTTTGAAATAATCAGATTTCATTTTTTTACTCCTTAAACAGTTAACTTCTCCAAGATAGACTCTTTTGTTTGTAAAATATGGTTAATTATAACTACTCCTGGAGATAAAATAAAATCATATATACAAAAGTGCTTTGAGCGGCCCAGAGACCTGCGCCTGCCCCGGCCAGGGACACCACTGGCAACAGGGTGGCCCTGTGCCCCGCACCCCAGTGCCTCCGCATGCCCGCCCCGGCCAGGGGCTCCACTGGCAACCATGTGGCCCTGCACCCCATGCCCTGTGCCCACCAGGCCTCTGCAAGCCCTGGCCAGGAACTCCGGGAGCCGTGCAACTCACGTCCTCCCTCCTGTACCCTTGCTGCCTCCACACTGGCCTGCCCATCTGGCATGGACTCTGGTAACCGGGCAACCTGCACCCTCCCTCCAGAGCCCTCCCTGCCTCTGCCCAGAGAACCTCTTCCTGGCCAGAGATGGCTAAAGCCTTGGGCTCTCTGTGCCAAAGTCACCAGGTGCCAGGCACTCCCAGAGTTGTGTGCACCACCCCTGACCCTGTTACTGGATCCTGGTGTGCCACACTCCAGAGCTGCTCCCATAGCCAGAACTCCCTGGCTGGGGTTCCCAGAGCAGCTACAAAGGGTCATTCCCTACAAAGATTTAGCAACAATAGAGTGATTCTGCTTTGGTCTAATCTTGAAGAGACACCTGCTCAAGTCTGAAGATGGCCAGAGGCAATAGTGAAAAACAATAATGGGGTGGAATAAACAGAAAAACTCTGGCAATATGAATAATGAGAGTAGATCACACCCCCCCCCAAAGGAATAACAGGGCAGACACAGCACAGACACTGAAGTCTCAGTAATTATTATTGCTAAGTCAAGGGTACTGAGCACTCTGTATCACCGTGCATGAACAAATGGCTGAGATTTCAGAAATCGAATTCAGAATCTGGATAGCAAATAAGATTGAATTAGAATTCCAAGCAGTAATCCAAAAGATGTCTCAAGAATTCAATGAATTCAAAGACCAAATGACCAAAGATTTTGACACACTGAAACAAGAAGTTGCAGCCCTCAAAGATCTAAGAAATACAGTAGAATCCCTCAGTAACAGAATGGAGCAAGAAGAAGAAAGGATTCCAGACATTGAAGACAGAGCTTTTGAATGCTCCCAAACTTTCAAAGAGGAAGAGAAATGGAGGGCAAAAACAGATCACTCTCTCAGAGAGTTCTGGTATAATTCAAAGAAAACCAATATTTGCCTTATTGGGATCCCTGAAAGTGATGAAGTGACTTCACAAGGCACAGAGTCATTTCTTCATGTGATTATGAAAGAGAACTTTCCAGACATGCCAAAAGATTCTGAAATTCAGATAGCAGACAGTTTCAGAACTCCAGCATGACTCAACCCAAATAAGACACCCCCCAGACACATCATAATCAATTTCACTAAAGTTAATATGAAAGAGAAAATTCTGAAAGCAGCCAGACAAGAAAACCATAACCTGCAAGGGGAAGAATATTAGAATAACTGCAGATCTCTCTGCTGAAACCTTTCAAGCTAGAAGAGGATGGTTATCGACTTTTAATCTCCTAAAACAAAATAACTTTCAATTCAGGATCCTGTATCCAGCTAAACTGAGTTTCATTCATGATGGGGAAATTAAATACTTTAATGACATTCACATGTTGGAGAAATTTGCCATAACCAAACCAGCTCTCCAGGATATACACCAACCTATCCTCCACAAAGACCAGCCTAATCCTCCACCACAAAAGTAAACTCACCCAGAAACTTTTGATCAAATTCCAACTTCCACAGTCACAAAAGTATTAAAAATGTCCACTGGACTCTCGAAAGGCTTATCAATATTATCAATTAATGTGAATGGCTTAAATTGTCCTCTAAAGAGGGACAGATTGGCTGACTGGACACAAAAACTCAGGCCATATATCTGCTGCATACAAGACTCTCATCTTACCTTAAAAGATAAATATAGACTCAAGGTGAAGGGATGGTCATCTATACTTCAGGCAAATGGAAAGCAGAAAAAAGCAGGCATTGCAATCCTGTTTGCAGATACAATAGGCTTACAACCAACCAAAATAAAGAAGGATAAGGATGGATAAGGATGGACACTTCATATTTGTTAAAGGCAATACTCAATATGATAAGATTTCAATTATTAATATTTATGCACCCAACCAGAATGGGCCTCAATTTATAAGAGAAACTCTAACAGACACGAGCAACTTGATTTCCTCCAGTTCCATAGTAGCTGGAGATTTTTAACACACCTTTAGCAGTGTTGGATAGATCCTCCAAAAAAAAGCTGAGCAAAGAAATTTTAAATTTAAACTTAACCATTCAACATCTGGATTTAACAGACATCTACAGAACATTTCATCCCCCCAAAACTAAATACACATTCTTCTCATCAACCCACAGAGCATTCTCCAAAATCGATCACATCCTAGGTCACAAGTCTAACCTTAGCAAATTTAAAAAAATAGAAATTATTACTTGTATCTTCTCAGACCATCATGGAATAAAAGTTGGACTCAATAACAACAGGAATCCGAATACTCATACAAAAACACAGAAACTAAATAACCTTATGCTGAAGGATAGATGGGTCATAGACAAGATTTAGAAGGAAATTACCAAATTTTTGGAACAAAATGACAAAGAAGACATGAATTATCAGAAACTCTGGAATGCTGCAAAGGCAGTCCTAAGAGAGAAATTTATAGCCCTGCAAGCCTTCCTCAAGAGAACGGAAAGAGAGGAAGTTAAGAACTTAATAGGACATCTCAAGCAACAGGAGAAGGAAGAGCATTCCACCCCAAAACCCAGCAGAAGAAAAGGAATAACCAAAATTAGAGCAGAATTAAATAAAATTGAAAACAAAATAATTATTCAACAGATCAATAAATCCGAAAGTTGGTTTTTTGAAAAGATCAATAAAATAGATAAACCTTTGGCTAACCTAACCAGAAAACAAAGAGTAAAATCTCTAATTTTATCAAACAGAAATGATAAAGACCATTTCTGAAATAACAACAGACCCCTCAGAAATGTAAAAACCTTAATGAATATTACAAGAAACTTTATTCTCAGAAATATGAAAATCTGAAGGAAATTGACCAATACTTATAAGCATGCCACCTACCAAGACTTGGCCAGAACAAAGTGGATGTTAAACAGGCCTATATCAAGTTCTGAAATAGCATTAACTATACAAAATCTCCCTAAAAAGAAAAGCCCGGGACCAGATGGCTTCATGTTAGAATTTTACCAAACCTTTAAAGAAGAACTAGTGCCTATATTACTAATCCTCTTCCAAAATATAGAAAAAGAAGGAATACTACCCAACACATTCTATGAAGCAAACATCACCTTGATCCC
>CAUYPK010058187.1:0-73275 GCA_963574355.1 Loris lydekkerianus | reverse complement strand
ATGACCATCCCTTCACCTTGAGTCTATATTTGTCTTTTAATGTAAGATGTGATTCTTGGATGCAGCAGATATCTGGCTTGAGTTTTTGTATCCAGTCAGCCAACCTGTGCCTCTTTAGAGGACAATTTAAACCATTCACATGAATTGAGAGTATTGATAAGCCTTTCAAGATTCCGGTGGACATTTTTAATCCTTTTGTGACTGTGGAAGTTGGAGTTTGATCAAAATTTTCTGTGTGGGTTTACTTTTGTGGTGGAGGATTACGCTAGTCTTTATGAAAGAGGTCTGAGAATATCCTGGAGAGCTGGTTTAGTTATGGCAAATTTCTTCAACATGTGAATATCATTGAAGTATTTAATTTCTTCATCATAAATGAAACTCAGTTTAGCTGGGTAAAGGATCCTGGGTTGAAAGTTATTTTGTTTTAGGAGATTAAAAGTCAATGACCATCCTCTTCCAGCTTCAAAAAGGTTTCAGCAGAGAGATCTGCAGTTATTCTAATATTCTTCCCATTGTAGGTAATGGTTTTCTTTCATCTAGCAGCTTTCAGAATTTTTTCCTTGATATTAAATTTAATGAAATTGATTATGACGTGTCTGGGGGATGTCTTATTCGGGTTGAGTCGTGCTGGAGTTCTGAAACTGTCTGCTATCTGAATTTCAGAATTTCCTGGCATGTCTGGAAAGTTCTCCTTCATAATCTCATGAAGAAGAGACTCTGTGCCTTGTGAGGCCACTTTGTCACTTTCAGGGATCCCTATAAGATGAATACTGGTTTTCTTCGAATTATCCCAGAGCTCTCTGAGAGAGTGATCTGGTTTTATCCTCCATTTCTCTTCCTCTTTGAGAGTTTGGGAGTGTTCAAAAACTTTGTCTTCAATGTCAGAAATCCCTTCTTCTGCTTGCTCTCAGAAATCCCTTCTTCTGCTTGCTCCATTCTGTTACTGAGGGATTCTACTATCTTTCTCAGATCTTTGAGGGATGCAACTTCTTGTCTCAATGTGTCAAAATCTTTGGTCATTTGGTCTTTGAATTTGTTGAATTCTTGAGTTATATTTTGGGTTACTGCTTGGAGTTCTAATTCAATCTTATTTGCTATCCTGATTCTGAATTCGATTTCTGAAATCTCAGCTATTTGTTTGTACATGGGATCTTTTGCTGTGTCTGTCCCATTGATCCTTGGGGGTGTTGGTCTACTCTGATTATTCATATTGTCACAGTTTTTCTGTTGATTTCACCTCATGATTGTTTTTCACTGTTGCCTCTGGCCGTCCTCAGAGTTGGGGAGGTGTCTCTCTATGGTTAGACCCCAGCGGGGTCACTCTATTGTTGCTGGATTTTTGTAGGGATTGACCTTGTGTAGTTCTTCTGGGGCTGCTCCAGCTAGGGAGTTCTGGTTGTGGAAGCATCTCTGGTGTGTGACACACCCAGATTCAGCAACAGGGCGGGAGGTGGTGCGCACAGTTCTGAGAGTCCTTGGTGCCCAGTGACTTTGGCACAGAATGCCCAAGGCTCCAGCAGTCTCTGGCCAGGAGAAGGGCTCTGCACAGAGGCAGGGGGGGCTCCAGAGGGCACACCGCTGCTGGCCAGATGAGTGGGCTATTGTGGAGGCTGGGAGGACACAGGTGGGAGGACACAGGGTTGCGTGGCTCCCGCAGTCCCTGTTCAGGACATACAGAGGCCTAGTGGATGCAGGTTGCGGGTCGGGGGTCACAGCACAGCTGTTATGGAGGTCTGGGCAGTGCCAAGCTCAGTAGTTTTAGGTTTCTAAGAGCTGTGACATCACAGCACTTTACCCAGGGCAACAGCCCGAGGCTCCATTGTGCCAAAACCATCTCACTCTGCCCTTAAGGATTAAGGTTGTAAGGCAGCTCAGTTCCCGCCTTTAGGCTGCTCAGTCACTAGGTTACTAGATTCCGCCCGATTCTTGCTCTGGGACCCTGAGGTCGGAGCTTGCCAGGGCAGTTCTCTCACAATGGCTTCCTGCGCCCATCTCAGTGGCTCAGTTTGGGGCCCCAGATAATGCCCAAAGTTCTCCGCACTCCTGCTCAAGCTCTCCCCAAGGCAGTTCAACTGAGTGCCAAGTCCAAAAACACCAAAACAGTTCACAGGTAAGGCCTTTCCGGTTTGCAGTCTCACTGCTGTTTGTACTTACAGTTGCTAGCAAGATTAGGTCGATCGACCACACGCAACCGCTTGCCAGTTTTCCACTGTTTTTGTCCTCCTCTTGGGATCCAGAAGTCCCTTGCTTACTCCCTGTATCCTCAAAGGGATGATTATAGGCAGAACCCACCAGCCAGAGATTCCAGGAATCTTATCTCCCCAGACTCACCGTGCTCAGTTGCAGGGAAGCTGTTACTCGGTCACCATCTTTAATCCTTCCGGAATGGTCTATCTTAATGGTACATTAAAAACAGTGTGCTCGTAAAATTGAAAGCGTCAATTAGATGATAGATTCTAATAATGCATATATGGAGTACATGTTAAAAGTATACAATAATAAAATTTTCTCCAAAATTACCTACAACCACCATTTCCTAATTATGTGAGACAAGAAAACACCATCTTCTCTTTTCTGGCTAATCTGCGAAAACTTCATGGTGGTGTAGAAATTACAAAATGGATCTGATTCACAAATAGTTCCCCAATTTTTCCTATCAGTTGCTTTTCCCACCTACGATGATGACGACAAGATCGTCGGAGGATACACTTGTCAGAAGAATTCCATCCCCTACCAGGTGTCCCTGAACTCTGGCTACCACTTCTGCGGTGGCTCCCTCATCAGTGACCAGTGGGTGGTATCTGCAGCTCACTGCTACAAGTCGTAAGTGACTAATACTCATTTTCCTATGTTGTAAGTTCAACCTATCTTCTAGTTCTGCCAAAGCACAATCAAGGTAAACCACACAGTTATGTTTGAGGTATTCAGATTTTAGAAGACATTTTATTCTCTCTCTCATGCACTGTATAATTTATTAAAGGACTTTTGTATGGAGGGTACCTACCTGTTAAAGTCATGGTGCCTTCCCAAATGGTGATACTAAAGTCGTGGGAAGAAAATAGTGATAAAGTATCTGGAGATATAGCTTAAGACACGAATTAGAACATAATCCTAATCATTGTAGCTCAGTCAGAAAAAAATGACAGATGAAGATAATGAAATATATAAAATTTTCTATGTAACATAAAAAATAAGCATGGCTCATTCTGCTCCCCTAATATTCTGCCAATTCTATGACTCCTACCTCCTCTCCCTATAATTGGTGATCCCAACCAGTAGAAAACGATAAATCTCCACCAATTCCTTTTGCATCTGCAACTATTTTATTGGGATCCTATTCTTTACTATTCTAACAAGATGGCGGGCTATGAGTCTGTACTTGTAGTTACATTTACCTAAGGGATACTCTACCCTATACATGTGACAGTACACAGTGCTACCTTAAGTGCTCAATGAACTGTGAGAGTGAATGCTTGAAGAGGGTGGTGTCTGTGTTTATGCTCATGAGTAAGGAATCAGGAGAAAGGGAAGAAGCTCAAATTTGATACTGAGAAAGCGCTTATCCTTCAATCCAGACGAATCCAGGTGCGTCTGGGAGAACACGACATAGAAGTTCTTGAGGGAAATGAGCAGTTCATTAATGCTGCCAAGATCATCACCCACCCTGGATACAATTCAGCCACCATGGATAATGACATCATGCTAATTAAGCTGAGTTCAAAAGCCAAGATCAACTCTCGAGTGTCCACAATCTCTCTACCAAAATCCTGTGCAGCTGTTGGCACTCAGTGCCTCATCTCTGGCTGGGGCAATACTCTCAGTAGTGGAGGTAAGTGTCATCTGGAACAGAAGTACCATGTTTGAGGAAATTGGAGGCTAAAGGCACATCAAGGGACAGTTTGTCCAAATTCTCACTCAGGGTATGGGTTCCTGAGGATAGTGTTGGGATACAGGGAGTCTTAGAATATATGAATTGAAAAAAGGAAGATTCCCTTGCTGGAGCCATGCAGAAGACACAACAATAATGAACTATTACAAAGACATCAAGGTATTTAACTAAAGTGTAATTAGTGATGTGCATAGAACTAGAAACCAAGGAGGCAAACAGAGCAGAGGCTAAGGGATTTGCTGCTGCCTGAAACATCTAGCCACTTGGCAAATTGTGTCAACATCACTATTTTTCAACTTTTTTATCTCACGGCACACTTGAACCTATAGTTAAACTTTCATGGCACATTTAAACTGCGTTGATCGAAAAAAAAAGAGTTTTAAAAAAATAGAATATACTTACTATACTTTGAACTTCTTTCAAAAATAACTTAATGATTTTTAAAAGTTTTTGTGGCATACCTAAGATCTTCTCACAGGACATCAGTTGAAAATCACTGCTCTAGATGTTAAGATTTGCCATCATTGATGCTAGTGTCAGAGAAAGAACAATTCACTGATTAGAACTATTTGGAAAACATTCCAGAAACATGTTGCTCTCTAAAACTAAAAGTCATTGGCAAATTTCGAGAAAAAGTGAAAGCACTGGGAAAGAAGACAAAGATATTGAGAAATGAATTTCCAGGAAGACTGTTGGTAATCTTCCATTTTCATTCTTACACTCAACAGTCAACTACCCTGATCTTCTGCAGTGTCTGAAGGCTCCCATCCTGTCTGACACTGCCTGCCGCAATGCCTACCCAGGCAAAATTACCAGCAACATGGTCTGCCTTGGCTTCCTGGAGGGTGGAAAGGACTCTTGCCAGGTCAGTGTCTTTGAGCTCCTCCTTCTCCAGTTCAGTTGCATTCTTTTCCATCACAGTTCCTCTTTCCTGACAGACAGCAGTTGTAATACTGTCTCTGAGACCTACAGTGAGGGGTGAGGGATTGCTATAGGACAAATTAGAAGTTTTATTTCTGTGATTTTCACAGCTAGGGTTAAGAATAAAAAGGCACACAGAAGATGGTGTGCAGACAGAACATCAAGTTACTTCTGTGGAGGTAAATTGTGAAAGGAAACGTAGTAGAAAGAGCAGAGGTGTTGGGCAGCATTAAAGCTCTCCCATCTTCACCTCTCCTTGGCCTAATTAAAAAAGGAGAGAGGGTGGTGAAGAGAGGAGAAAGATTAGGAACAGTGTAAGTAGAGGGAAGGTTGAATTTCCAAGGGAAGAGAAAGTGCTTCATGGAGGATAATCAGCCTGGGAAAATGGCCCCAGCACAATGGAGGGACATCTTGCACCCCATTCTTCCACCTATGCATAATTAAGAGTTCTGATGGTCTTTTCCCTCTACTCAGGGTGACTCTGGAGGCCCTGTGGTCTGCAACG
Organism: Loris lydekkerianus; assembly: GCA_963574355.1. NCBI lineage: Eukaryota > Metazoa > Chordata > Mammalia > Primates > Lorisidae > Loris > Loris lydekkerianus. Next base: position 67,960 of record CAUYPK010058187.1, on the reverse strand, counting down.
GACAACTCCAGGGCATCGTCTCCTGGGGCTATGGCTGTGCTCTGAAAGGCAGACCTGGCGTTTACACCAAGGTTTGCAATTATGTGCAATGGATTCAACAGACCATCGCTGCCAACTAGACACATTTATGTCTTCATGTACCATGTCTTATTAATAAACTTCACCTTCCTTCTGTGCCTGGAAACAGCTTCTAAATAAAAACATTTGTCCTACACCACATCCGTCCAAGACTGGTTCTTGCTTGGCATTGGCAAACTTTCTCTTGAAACTAGCTGCCAAATGAGAAAGTGGACATAGAATTCTACCATTCTCTTGAGAAAATCTGAAAGGATTTTAGTGATGTGATCAATCAAATCAACATAAATTTACTGATCACCTACTACATTCCAGACTGTGAGATATTGAGATGGAAAAGGAAACAAGGTTTGTGGTCACTGTTACCATCTCATTTTTTAATAAAATCATTATTGGGTATTTTATTAATATTTCATATAATTTGTGTTGTAAGATTTGGCTATAATATAAATTTTATCACGCATTTTTCTGATAGACCATGCATCCATAGGCTATTACAGATAATGACACTAAAAAGTAAAAAAGTCAAGGTTGATTGCCCAAAGTCATTCAAATATTTCCTAATAAAGCAGAAATGAAACCTGAGGTGTCCTATTCCCGGTGCACTGCAGCTGTTCTTCCTGACTTTTTCTTCAATCCATGTGAAACCATGAGACTAGATAGGGGAAAATTTTAGATGCAGAAATATTTTAAAACCTATATTTTCCAGGGTTTTGCCTCCCTGTATGTTCCTTTTCTCCATGATCTTTTTTGTTTTCCATCTATAAACTTGCTACATAAGGCCAAGTCTCTGGAGACAATCTGTGTCCCTCTCTCACAACCAGCACCCCAAATCCCAACCCAGATGTGGCACTAATTTAAACTACAATGAAAGCAAAAAAGGGGCACCAGCAGACAAGTTTTTGAGAAAAATAGATATTCTATCTTGAGGTCAAAAAAGTTTTGACCTATCGAGATGTTACATGTTCATTTCAGCCCTATCTAAAAAGCATACCACAGACACTCTGCCTCGGTTCCTCCACAGCTTCTCCTCAAATCTCCATTATTTCATGGACCTTAAAGAGAAGGCCTGAATCAGAAGGCTTTGATTTCTGTGCATGTTTGGAATGAGACAGAGGAAAGGCAGTGTGGTCAGAGCACAGAAATGTTGGTTTCAGTGGAACAGTTTGGCAAAGAGAGAATGTTTGTAGTCTCAGTGATGACGTGAAAGAGGGGTGCTATCTTAGTCAGTTTGGGATGCTATACCAAAAATATCACATATTTGGTGGCTTAAACAACAAACATTTATTTATTGCAGATTCAGGGGCTAGAAAGTCCAAGACCAAGGTCAGCATGTCTCATGTCTGGTGATGGCTAGCCTCACGGTTTGTTGATGGCCACCTTCTGCCAGTATCCTCACATGGACAAGATACCCATTTAAGGGATAGTCTCCATAGCCAATCTCTTTCCTTCTTCTAAATAAATACACTAATCTGATTATGGGAGCACCACTCTCTAGTCTTTATCTGAACTTAATTACCTCCACTTTTCTTATGTTAGGATTTCAACATATGAATTCTGGAAAGACAAAAATATTCAATCCATAAATACATATCTTGGAGAAGAATAATACAGAAAGATATGTGTATTCATTATCAATGTTCAATCCTTTTGTTACTCTAAATGGCACATTTGTAGATGATAGCCCCAAGTTCTTAATACTGCCTTAACATTACCACTGGGATGGAGGCAAAATTTCTTAACCTTAACTCTTCAAAAAAAAAAAAAAAAAAAGTGGGGTTATACTGCTATTTAGTAACTATTTCTGGGTGAAAGTCCAGAAGTTAAAATGTAAGGTTAATGTATAAAAGGAATGTGGTATATTCAGAAAGAGTAAAAGCCACAAAAGACAAAAAGCAAACTAGGAAGAAGTGCGTTTTCATTCAGACCGTTCTGAAGATTATAGAGTATCTTGTCAGGGTGGATTTTCCCTAGACTTGAAGTTGTAGGTGGAGAGATTTACAATCGGAGTTATTTTGCTACTGGGGGAAGTTTTAGTCAGCTGGTTAAATAGAAATGTTTATTTCTGAGTGTAGCTAGTTTCAAGGAAACAAACCATTCTAGTTCTAATCATTCATGAAATAAAGAATGGGATGTTGGAGAGTCCGTCCATGTGCAGCTTTATCAGTAGGTGCAGGCAAAAGGGGAAAGGTCTGTGTTCAACCTGTCACAGTAAACAAGACTGAACAGAGAGTCCTATCTACATCATACTGGAAGTGTGGTTCCCTGTGGTAATTCTACTGGAAGTGTGGTTCCCTGTGGTAATTCTTTCCCCAGAACACAAAATGGTGGTGGAATTTGTTAACTATAGCTCTTTCCTGGAAGCATAGGGGTTCAACCTTATTACAGAGAATCTGGAGACTCAATTTTGAGTGCTGACTTTTAAATTAGCAGGATGAAAAAAAGAAGAAAAAGAAAAAACAAGATTTACTAACTGCATTTAATACTCCAATGATCTGTAAGTCTCTGGGAACAGCAGAGGCAGATGGCAGAGAGGGCAAGAGGGGTTTAAGTCACAGAGGGAGGAGGAGACAGCAAAGAAAGGCTATGTCACAGAGGGAAGGGAAACAGCAGCAGGTACATGTTGACTCCTGGGGAGATTCGTAGGACAGGAGAGGAGGCACCAGGACCTTGGTTTGGTCTGTTCCTTCTCTTTCACTCACATCAGACACAGACACCACTGATGTCTCATATAATTGAATCTTGATTAAGGACTAATTTGAAGACTGCTCCAAGATACATGTGTCTCTCTTCGCTTCATAATTAGTGGTTCTTCCACCGCTGATCTTGTCAAGGACACTTGGACTACAGATTGGGTCAGTTTACAGCTTGACGAACTTGTCTGTTCCTGGAGATGTCACAGCCTGCCGTGAAGTGCTGTCTCATCCTTGCTCTCATGAGCACAGTCGGTGAGAGTCTGGGGTTTCAGCCTAGGGCGAGAATCAGGGTAGCACTTGAAGGGAGGAAAGAGAAGTGGCAGCCACACTAAGGAGGTGGACAGGGCATTTAAACACATGAACTGTTGATGCTCACCTTGTCTTGCCCACATGCTCTCTAAGCCCCTTGGATGTCTGTGAGCCTGTCAGGAAGTACTCACTGCCAATGTCCTACCTTCTCCTGGGACCCTCTCACCAGGCTCTCCAGCATATGATTTCCTATGTTGCCACTTTTCATGCGCAGCCATACTTCTTTTTTCCTAAGCAGATGAACATTAGAGGACATGCACCCAGGAAAGGAGGGTGGACTGGGTCAGGGCTCAGGAAGCCCTAAGCTTTTCCATTCCTTGTACCATCAAAGTCAGGTACTTAATTTTTCAACCCCATTCTTGGCCAAAGTTCATTTAAAAAAAAAAAAGAATGTTTTTTAAATAATCCTTTTTCTTTTTTTTTTGTAACATATAGAACTACCAGTAAGAGTTTTTGATCATCATGAGATGGGCCCATCTCTAAAGACAGTTTCACAGAACTTCACTGTAATTCTATCTCAGTAAGGACATACGTCAGTTCTTTTTTTTCCTCCTTCTTTCTTTCTTTTCTTTCTTTCTTTCTTTCTTTCTTTCTTTCTTTCTTTCTTTCTTTCTTTCTTCTTTCTTTCTTTGACAAAGTCTCATTATGTCACCCTTGGTAGAGTGCTGTGGCGTCACAGCTCACAGCAACCTCAAACTCCTGGGCCCAAGCAATTCTCTTGCCTCAGCCTCCCAAGTAGCTGGCCACTACAGGCACCCACCACAACACCTGGCAATTTTTTTGTCGCAATTGTTGTTTAGCAGGTTTGGGCAGGGTTCAAACCCGCCATCCTCAGTGTATATGGCCTGCGCCTTAATTACTGTGCTATGGGTGCTGAGCCACATCAGCTCTCTTAACATCTCTTAATAGTTTAGGTGATATGCATGATTTCCTCAAGTTTCAAAAAATATTAACAATAAGTTGGACCCTGATATTATCTTTGAAAACCTTAAGTTAAAGAAAGCTACTCTGGCTAGTACTAGCCTCTTAATTTCTTTGTCTTTCCATCATTGCCCCATTGATTTTTCAGGAGCTATTCAGTCCATTGTTTCTAAGGAAAAATTGGACTTTTCAGAAGGTTATACTATTCCTTACCTGGTCTACCTGGATTCCAGGCCAGAACCCTGCGTGGGGTCTCTCATTCACCCTGAGTGGGTATTGACGGCTGCTCACTGCTCCTTACCGTAAGCATCACTTTGCTCTTGAGAGCTGGGATGGATCTAGAAAAATGAAAGTGTGCCTAGCATGGCATCCTGCAAGTTTTAATGGATTCAGGAAGCCTAGAAAGAGAGAGAATCTTCTTCCTAATGGGGAATAGAACACACCTTTGGGTAGTTTAAGAGATCAATAGGAAGATAACAGACGTATCTGTCTTGGAGAGTATCTGTATTCATTTGCCAATATGTATTTGTTAAACTCTTACTATATGGTCAGGGCTATTTAATACTACTGAAAAAACAGTGAGAGACAAGGTGAAAATGTGTTTTTCCTCCTAGAGCTTACTTTCTGGTGGAAGGAGTAAGCCAAAACAAATGACCAAAAGTAAAGTACAAAAGAATGTCAAGCTATAACATGTGGGAGTGAGGCAAAAGATCTGCTTTAGTGATGGTGATCAGGTCCATCTTCTGAAAAAGTGAGAAGAAGAGAAGGAGACAGCCATGTGATGAAGCCTGAGGGACACACGAGGTCCAGGGAACGCTATTCATGCAGTCCCTGAAGTAGCAAAGGTTTTAGGGTTTTTGGAAAACTGGATGATCAGCATTGGCTGAGTGTAGTGAATAGGGGATGATTATAGGAAGAAGTTGACTAGTTGGGTAAAAGCCATGTCCTGCAGGTGATGGTAGAGGGATGATGAGGCACTATATAAAGAGAGCTGTTCCTTGCAGATCTTTCTGCTGTGGGAGAACGTGTTGTGTGATTAAGACCCACGCAGAGTTTAAGCAGTATGCAAGGGTTATATCATAACTTGGACCTGTGAGCCACCTGGTTGTTCAGAGAAGTTCAGTTCAACATGGATTGAACCTCTGCTCTGTGCAATATGGGACATATGTACATACATGGGAAATAAAGATGGTTCAAGTCCTCTTGCAGTAGGAATGAGAAAATCAGATATTCTTGCTCTCATCCACATCTAACACACGATCTGCTTTTGGCAGGAAATGGCTCTTGAAGGACTAAATGGCTAGACTCCTGGCGATGGAGGTGACTAGGTATCAATTTGCCCAGGGAATATAATGCTAAATGACACTGGGAGTCCTGACAAATGATTATTAGCCTTTCAAGTCTAAGATCAATGTAGGCAACACATGGCAAGTGCAAATGCTATAGGCCTAAGAAGAGCTGTGACAGACCTAAGGATGCTCAGAAACCGTGAATCCTACCAGCTCAGGAGTCACTAGGCAGTGTGGTATAGACAAGAGCTCTGGAATAGCAGATTGCAGTGACGTCTTCATTACCTGCTAGTTCAGATGATCTGAATATTCATAATAACTAGAATCCACTGGTGTATTTTAGCTGCCAGACATCCTATCAGGTTTTACCAAGATGTGCATCTAATATCACAATCTGGTAAACTCTTATTATTTTACAGACAAGAGTGGGCCACTTCAGTTCTCAGGTTAAGAAATAAAATTAAGATGATTGAAGAAGGTGGCCTGGGACAGTTCTTGTAGTTTGACATAAACAACCCCTTCTTCATCATCTCCCTTCCCTCTTTCTTTCAAAGTGTTAAAATCCGACTAGGAGTTTACCAACCCAGCACCAAAAATAAGAAGGAACATTTACGAAATTACTCATTGACTCTGCCCTACCCTGGCTTCGACGCACAAACTCTGGAAAATGACCTGATGATGATCAAACTGTCCAACCCTGCTCCACTCAACACACACGTGGGAACCATTGCCATAGCCTTGGAGCCCATAGTATTTAATGAGTCCTGTTTTATCCCAACCTGGACCTGGAATGAATATAAAAACCGTAAGTGTTTGTGACTTCTTTATCCTGAGGAGGTTAGAGCTTGGGGAAAATGTGGTATAAACTCGATAGAATAGCTCATATGAGGTGATATTCTTGACCTTAGAGACATCACTGCTTGACCTTCTAGTACCATGACTGGAGGTCAATGATAAAATTCAAAGAAACTGTTACAGGGCAGTCAATATAACAAGATCAAATGGAGCAGCCAGAAATTGTTATATCTCTGGAATATTTAAGACCAGAGTCCAGGAAACTGAACTGAAATAAAAGTGGGAAATATAGGAGTCCTCAAGCACAAAGGAAGTGTCAAGGAACCATGAAGGAGGGTAGCCTACTCAATAACAGTTGTTGAGCACCCAGTATGCAATTAATAAAAAGGAAGTGGGAATAAAACAAAACATGAAATGGTGAGATAGCAGGAGGCTTCTCATTCCTATCACAGAGAATCCAACCTGTGTGCAAAGACATGATGAACCATTCATTCTAGTGGACCCTAGGAGACAAGAGGATAGTTGAGTGAACTATCTCTCCTGTCACTAGAGGAGGAGGTGGAGTGAGCTACCCGTCCCCTCAATAGTATGAAAAGGGCTACTCATACTATTGCTACTTCTGAGAGTTCCCACGTAAAGGAAGAGACTTGACTGGTTCATAGGGAAATTGATTATTACAACATACTGTTGGTATCTCTTTGGCTGGACATATATCATGGGGAAAATAGTCACAGTCCATGTTGTAGGCACACAACCTTCTCCCCTATGAATTGTCATTGAGATGATCACAGATATTTAGTCTCTGAGTTTTATCAAAAGTACTTCATGAATAGAGTTGCTTTCTAATTCATTTTTTTTTTTTTTTGTTCCCATTGGGAACATGTTCATGTGGCCATTAATAACCATTATACTCTCTCCAGTAATGCCAAAGGCTGAGTATACCACTTGATATCTGAAATAAAATGATAAAGCTATTGCTTACTATACAAGGTAGAGAAATGCTGAGCAGACATAGTCCTACAAGGAAGAGCAGAGTGCTGACTAGTATGTGTTTGCTGCAGGAAGCTGGAGGTGAGGGATTGGAGGACTTGAAGAGGCCTAAGTGGGTTACATCATCTGTAAAGGCAGGATATTTGAAGGATATTGTAAGATATCAAGGATATTTGAATAGATCCAAATGTCCAGTGAGATTATTGTTGCTTGGTTGGCACTTTGAGCTGTGTTTATAGAAAATCCATCTCTGATTGACTGATTTTAAGAACTGACAGCCAATGCTGATTGATTGGCTTGCAAAAGCCATGTTCACTCAGGCACTTTGTCCCGGATCCTTAGGTCAGGTTTTACTCCTTCTCTGGTGAGAATAGAGAAGCAAATTTAAAAATGGGAACTTTTAAAATGGCTCTGTTTGGTGAAAAGCAGAGATTAAAAGTACACATTTTTATGTACTATACTTCATATTCTATATTTTACTTCATATTTCAGTTTAGAACCAAAGTGCCTAGAAATCTAGGTGAATATATTTTCTGAACATGCTTTTATGAGTTTTGTCCTTGACTTTATAAGTCTTATGCAAAGTAATTGCCTTACATACTTCACAAAAGTAATTTATTACATACCCTTTGAAAACAAAATGAAGCTACAAAGTTTTTAGGGTAGAGCTCTGTATGTCAGAATCTTAGTGACAAACTACACCTCTACAAGCTCTCTGGGGCAGGGCTCCCAGTATTTATCAAGAATTCATTTTTTCAAGTAACTTAAGTTACTTTAGCCTATCTTGTTACATGTATTTAAACTAGTAATCTCTAGTCAAATTTTGGTTTTTTCCTCCTCAATACTCTGTACCAGAGATTAAAATTATGTAATACCTTGGTTAGAGTTCCTGCTAACGTTCTGTTATTCATGTTATCATTCTGGTTGACAGCATGATAACAATTGCTATGATGGAGACAAGGAATATGACCTCCTAGGGGGGAAAATAATACAGGGGGTTCCTAAAAGTATATATACATTTTAAGGAAGGAAAAAAAAACTATTAAAATTGTAATAATATAAACCAATGACAAAATATGAATATAAGTCATGTTTGACTTCTGCAATTACAAAAGGTACTCAAAGTATATACATAATATAATACATATCAATAATACACAAATAACATCTCTTATAATATATACATATATATACACATTTTTTGACAGCTAGGTATATAATATATGGGGTGGACATAAAGTTCATGTGCAATTCAAAATAGTTTAATATTGTAAATTTAACATTAACTTTATGGACACCCTGTATATTTATATATATTTTAAACACTTACAAATAACCCATTTATAAATAATCTATTCAATTAAAAAGTCAGATTTATACACAATAAAAACAATTTTGCCTTTGTATCAAATGTAATGAGGATAAAGTAGAAGAGGCAGTGATTCATGGGGACAATCACTTTGTTACTGTCTCTTTCTTCTTGTGGTTAATCATAATATTCTCACAGTTTTTCCAAAGTTTTCATTGATTATTCATAGTACAGAAAAAATTGCAGATGGGAAGCATGAGGGAAGAGGACTTATGAACCTACTTCTCCAAGTTCAGTAGAGATTACTGAACTAGGAACCCAAAGAAGGATGAAATGTCATCAGCTACCCACATTGAATATCCTCAGAAATTAATTTACAACATAGGAGCTATTTATAAGAGGTCTTGTGATAAGGAGAGTAACTCTTGACTTTGTCCTCTCTGTCTCACAGTCAGTCATCCTGATATCCTGACGTGGATAAACCAATATTCTCTTCCATTTGATGACTGCCAGGGTAGACTTCAACATGGCCTGGCAGTGAACATCATGTGTGTAGGAGAACCTCTAAGCATCATCTCCAAAAATAAGGTATCTCTCACTCCCCCATACAAGAAGACAGCACAAGGCACATGGGAGAGAGAGGGAACAGTGTAGAACCAAAGGGCACTCATTCAAAAGTCTTCCCTCGAGAGATGAGCACTGAAGTCCCTCTCTCCTTCCCTCTCATCTCTGGGTTTGTAATCAGTTTCCCTCCCCCACTTTTATAGTGTCATTCCTCCTTGCCCTCAAGCTGGGTGAAGCTTGACCCAAGAGAGGTGAGATTTGTGTAGATGTGAAGAGAGGGTATCACCTCTCAAGAACAATTGGTCCGTGTCTTTAGGTGGTTTTGCTACTATAATGTGCCACTTCTTGGGATTTACTCTTGTTCCATGAGGACAAAGCCTCCCTGACTCTTGTTCTCTGTCTCTTAAAGGAAGTTTCAGCTGCTCCTGCCATCTGCGATGGTAGGTTACATGGAATATTATCCTGGGCAAAAGGAAGTGTCACCCTGGGAAGTGAAGGGTTCTTCACAAGTGTCCATAACTATGCAAGATGGATCCTGAAAATCATAAACACCCACTGAGGAACCTCTGTTCTCCCTTCCCCTCAGTGCCATCTCTCCACCATTGGATCCATGACAGTCGTCATCTTTCTTCTTCAACAAAATCCAAAGAGAAAGCCCAATAAAAACAAAGCCACTGAGAACTCATGCCATGATGCCTGCTCTCTTTATAATGTAAACTTTGAAAATGATAAGAAAATTAGCAGCATGCTCACTATGTGTTCATTCCTTCTTTTAAAAAATACTGTACTAGTACCTACTTAGTAGGCACTGCACTTACTAGGGACACATGAATGACTATGGCATGGCCTTTGCCGCCAGGCAGCCTGTTACAATGCCCATGACAACTGCTATAGAAGAGGGAATGAGAACCTCTATGAGAGCATAAAATAAAACACTCTCGGTGGTGGAGTCAGGCATGGTATCACCAGAGAAGTAGACAAATTAGGCAAGGAGACTGTAAAACTGAAGGCATAATTTCCTGAGAAAAGAAAAGCATATAAAAGTGTGGCATGTTCTGAAGAAGATATGTAAATAAGTATCATTATGGGAGTACAGCAAGGAGAAAGATTGTAATAAAAATGAGTCTTACACAGATAGCCAAACTTTGTATGAAAATTTGCTCTGTAAAGAAGTCCAGATTTTTATCTTTTAGGCATTGGAGGAGTTATTATAGAAGCCTTCATGGTAAACACATCATCAGATTTCTGAATTTAAAGTTATTAAGGAAGCAAAACTGTAATATTTTGTACTGCTGTTTGTGAGAAAGAAAAGAAAGGGAGGTGTCAGGAATAACTCTAAAGTTTCCAACTTGGACAAGTGGGTAGATGATGATTTTAAAGACGGTATGAGGAGAATTAGTGCATTTGTGTGCAAGGTCATGAGGAGATATGTGGCCCACTGTGTTTGAGATCTTTGCAGGACGTGAAGGTGAGGATCTCTAGTAGGCATTTGGAGACAAGGATCTGAAATTCAGATGCTATCTGGGGCCAACTAATAACTGGGAGTCTCACACTAATGAACATTAGCTGCAGGTGTTGTGGGGGGGCTGTCTGCTACTGGGAAAATTTGTATTTACCACATGGAGGTGTGCAGAAACCCCCACCCACTGACCAAGACCCTGAAAAACAGAGCTAAGAGGACTCCTCTGAATGAGTGACCCATAAGTTGGGGGGGTTGAGAGATACATCGGAGACCATGGGGCAACATGCAGGAGAGGGTCAATATGACATGGGGAGCTTCTGTTTCAAAAGCAAATATGGATGAACAGGGCTGGCAAGATGGAATAGATAACCACGGCACAGGTGAAACCATCTGTGGTAGACTAGAGGAGAGCTAGGGTCTTGGTCCACAAGAGATGCAGTGAATCCAAGGCATCTGTAAAGACTTCAGGGGTGGGCTGGTTTTTGAACATTGATGTACTCTAAGCCTGGATGTTTTCTCTTCCCCTGATGCAAAAATAAATTTAAAAATAAATAAGATAAAACAGAGCTTGCTGTGACTAAGACCTGCAACTGGTTCTGACCCATACACAAAAGCTGTCTTTTTCTCAAAATCAGACACCCAGGCCATTTACTTCAAGTGTGACCCTTTGTCTGGGAATCTTTGACCCTATCAATACCACAAGCCCCTCATTTGCTGGTCTCTTGCAGCCACAAGCTCACGTCCCCACTTTTTCTTGTCTCCAATTCCCTGTCTCCAAAATGAATCACATCTCTCACTGTGCCAGAGTTCTTTTTATAAAGTGCTTAATAGATCACTTCTTGTAATTCTTGATTTATACCTTCAGACCTACTGACAATTCTATGTTATCCAAGCCAGTTTTCCATGGTAGGTATTTCAAACCTCCTCGTCTCTCCTTGACAGGCAGTTCTTCCTTGACAATTCTCCAAAGGTCTGTTCTGTAGGATTCTCCTGTTGGCATCTTCATGTCTCCCGCTCTCTTCATATTCTTTCCTGTGCTGTGTCGTCTTGGGAGCCTTGGTTCATCCTCCCAGATGTGTCTTCCCCATCTCTCCCTTTGGCTAACTTCTACCCACTTCAAGGCTAAGGAGGTCTTCTTTTGACCCTTGTGTTGGGGGCTCTCCTATGCATTTCTTTAGCTCCCACATTTATCTTAGTAACTCACATTACATCTGTCTTCTTCATTAGACTTTAAGGTGTATGGGAACAAGGTTCTCATCTCCCTTACCATGAGATCATCAGTATCTATTAACATATCCTCAGCATGCAGTGTGCACTCCTATGAGTTTTCTATTGCTGTATAAAAACATCACCACAAATTTAACAGCTTCCCACAGGACACATTATCTCACAGTTTCCCCTGATCAAGAGTCCAGATATAATTTAATAGGGTCCTCTCCATACAGTCAAACAAGCCTCTAAGGGAGGAATTTGTTTCTACACTTATTCTAGTTGTCAGAAGAATTCATTTCATTACATATATGCGATAGAGGGCCTTGGCTTTTTCCTTGCTGTCAGCTGATAGCTACTATCAGGTCCTTGGACTGTCCTTGCTTGTTGAGGCTGCCAACACTGGGGCTTTCTCAACAGAACTGCAGCCTCACCAAATCAGCAGTGAGAAACTCTTTTGTGCATGCTTCCAGGAGAGCAATAGAGATAGAAATAAGAGGGGTGGGGGAGACAGGGAGAGAGAGAGGGAGAGAGAAAGAGAGAGAGAGAAGCTATTAGCATAATCATGTAGGTGGCACTCTATCACATTATCTCTGCCACATTTCATCAATTAGAAGCAAGTCAAATTTCTGCCCATATTCAAACATTCAAGGAAAGGGGATTATATAGGGCTTATACATAGGACCTAGGGTCTATCACACTCAATAGGTTTTGTAAAATAACAGATTTCTTTGCTCTTTGTTACCCACCTGATGAAGACTTCTGTAAGTCTTATAGTAACTTATCTAATTCCTAATACTCCTGTCTTATATTTGGGTGTAGTTTTACAAACACACTGTGTCCTTTTATGTCTTCCTATTTTATTCTCTTCTTTTTACACCATGTAGAGCTCCCTCCCCACCTCCAAGGCCCAGGTCAGTGATAATGCCTGAGTACCCCTTTCTTCCACACAATATACACAGAAAATCATTTTGAACTCTTAGGCACATACCTCAATTTTATATTTTTTCCTCTAACATTATTAAGAAGATGTTTAGGCTCATGCCTATAATCCTAACCCTCTGGGAGGCTGAGGCAGGTGGATTGCTTAAGCTCATGAGTCAAGACCAGCCTGAGCAAGCATGAGACCCCATCTCTACTAAAAATATAAAACTTGAGGTTCTGTCTCAAAAAAGGGGAAGAGAAGAAGGAGAAGGAGAAGAAAGAAGAGGAAGAAGAGGAAGAAGAAGGAGGAGGAGGAGGAGTTCAAGCATACAACAAAGCTAAAAAAGCTTTACAGTGCATACTTGCATACCCAATATTTAGATTCTACCACTGAAAAGTCCATTTTTAACTAGCATTTTTCAGTAATAGTGTGGAATGTTTGATGCAACTGATGAACTAATATTGACATGTTATTATCAGATAATTTCCACAGTTTATCTTGTGTGTTTTGACAAATACATAATGTTGCATGTCCACCATTCCAGTATCAAGTAAAATAACTTTACTGCCCCAAAATCCACCTGGACTTCACCTATTCATTCCTATCTGCTTCTCCTGAAATCCTGACAGTCACTGATATTTTTCATATCTCTGCAGTTGTATCTTATCCAGAATGTCATATAATTGGAATTACAGAGTATGTGATCTTCAAAGACTAGTTTTTCTGCTTAGAAATATGTATTTAACTTTTCACCATGACTTTTCACAGCTTGATAGCTCAATTTTTAAATCTTGAAATTTCTGAATAACATTTCATCATATGGTTGCATCACACTTTGTTTATCTAAGTGCCTATTGAAGGACATTTGGGTTTCTCCCAAGAAATGGTAATTATGAACAAATATGCTATAAACATTAATGTGTAGGTTTTTTGTGTACATAAGTTTTCAACTCATTTGGGTAAATACCGGTGAGTGTGATTGGTGGATCATGCAGTAAGGCTATATTTAGCTTTGTAAGAAACTTCCAAACAACTTTTGAAAGTGACTGCAACATTTTGCACTCCCATTAGAAACAAATTCTCACCAGCATCAGTTCCTGAGGCTCCACATACTTCTCAGCATCTGTTGTTGTCAGTGTTTTAGAGTTTGGCCATTGAAGTAGGTGTATAGTTGGTGTTTCATTGTTGTTTTAACCTGTAATTCCCTAATGACATATTGAGAATATTTTCATGTGCCATTTGCACCTGTTTATCTTCCCTGGTGTTACACACTAAATTGCTCCCCTCTACCACCACTGTACCAAAATTCATACCTTTGAAAATATAAACACCAATGTGATTCTATTTAGAGATAGGGCCTTTCAAGAAACACTTAAGGATCTCGAGGAAGATGGTGACTACAGGCAGCTTTTGCCAGAGGCTCCTGTCTAGAGGAAGACTACTGGATGGAAGTGGACTCAGTGAAGCCAAAGGTGGGGAGCTGAGCTAAGAAAGCAAATAGACAAGTGCACATCATCTCTGCTGAGGCAAGCTGCAGCTCCAAGAAAGACGATCCAAGAAAAAAAATTCCAGGCACAAAGCCCATCACAAGAGACCCCCACCTCCAAGTGGAAGGCACACTGTGGCCTTTCTGCAAGTGAGCTCAGAACAAAAGACCTCTCACTGTACACTCTGGGAGAGAGCCACTAAACACCAGGCCTCCTTCTCCAAGGAGGTCCCACTTGTGAGCCTAGGTATCATCCTGCATGATATAATATTAAGCAAATATTTTCCCTACAATTCTGAATTCCCAGTCCACCCTTCCGTCCCTTGCCTGGTAGTCTAAAGGTCTTTCCCCTGCAGAGCCCAGAATGTTTGACAATTCCCTGAGAGGCCTGGGCATCTTGTGGGCTCCTGGACAGCAACATAGAAAAAGTGAATCAAGTGGAAGCTGTGGGGTACAAGAAGAGTGGGATGCATGGAAGAAAGACACACGCTGAGATGATGTGCCACAGGTGATCTTTTCTGACTTGGTGACTCAGTAGAAGGGTCCAGATTCCATCCTGTCAGGTATGCAGGACAGAGCTACTGTGGATATCTACTATCAGGCCTCTGGAGACTCTATGAACTCTTCCTGTTGAGCAGAAATTGTACTGCCTGGGATGATCTGCTTAGAACTCTTGACCTGGGCTGCCCACCTGGGGGCCCTGAAGTTTAGTGTTTTGTAGTTGGAAAGGAGTAATTCTCCTCCTCCAACTGTTGCTGGTGTGGTAGGGTGAGGTGCCACAGTTGCTTGTATCTCTCTCCAGCTTGAATTTTACCACATTTCATTAAAATTGGGTAGAGGCTGGCTGACTTCAAGACAGAACCAACTTGCACCATCACACCATGCAGGTCCTCATATTTTCTGGCTGCAGCTCTGAAAGGGACCTTTGTAAGGCTCTAGGGGAAAAGCCATAATCACAACCCTAGCTCATTGGTAAAGGGCTGGTTAACACCACTTCCTGAAGGCATCAATCCAATCTCACCCTACCAGTTTTAATTGAAAAATTGTGGAAAATACTCATGGGGAAGAACCAGTGGAAGAACTTTGGAAATATGAATAATCAGAGTAGATCAACTTGCCCAAAGAAAGACAAAGGAGATGCAACAGAAGATGCCATTCATAGACAAATGCCTGAATTGTCAGAACCAGAATTCAGAATATAAATGGCAAATAAGATGAACAGAATGGAGAAAAAGATAAAATAGAAATCAAAAGAGTAGTTCAAAAGTTGTCTCAAGAAATTAATGAATTCAAAGACAAAGTCACCAAAGATTTGGACATAATGGGAAAAGATATAGCAGAGCTCAAGAAAGTGAAAAACTTATTCAAGGAGCTTTGAAATACAGTATAATCTCTTAGTAATAGAATTAAGCAGGCATAAAAACAGATCTCAGAAATTGAAGACAAAGCTTTTGAATGATCCCAAGCATTCAAATAGGCAGAAAAATGGAAAACAAAAACAGAACATTCTCTGAGAGACTTGTGGGATGATTCCAAAAGATCACAAATCTGACTATAGGAATTCCTGAAGGAGAAGAAGCAGATGGTCCTAAAGATAAAAATGCTCTACTCCAAGATATTATGAAGGAGAGTTTCCCAAGCATTGCAAAAGATATAGAAATTCAGATAGTACATAGTTCCAGAACACCAGCAAGACTCAATTCAAATAAACCATCTCCTAGACAGATTGTAATTGACTTTTCCAAAGTTAATATAAAGGAGAAAATCCTGAAAGTGGCCAGACAGAAGAAAAGCATTCCATACAAAAGGATAAATATTAGAATGACTGCAGATCTTTCAGCCGAAACTGTTCAGGTTAGAAGAGGATGGTCATCGACCTTTAATCTTCTAAAACAAAATAGCTTTCAGGCCAGGGTCCTGTATACAGCTAAATGAAGTTTCATTTGTGATGGAAAAATCAAATACTTTACTGACATACATGTAAATGAAATTGCCATAACCAAAAGAGATTTTCAGGAAATACTTAGACACATTTTCCATCATGACTCAGTACAACAGTCTGCCACCAAAGTAAATTCACCCAGAATTTATCAAACAAAACTTAACTTCCACAATGGTGAAAAGATTAAAAATATGCACTGGACCTGTGAAAAAATATGATGGCCAAAACTCTACCTCTATCAATTCTCTTAATTAATGTGAATGGCTTAAATTGTCCTCTAAAGAGGCACAGATTAGCTGACCATATACAAAAACTCAGGTCAGCTATCTGTGGCCTTCAAGAGACTCATCTTACCTCAAATAATAAAAAAATACTAAGGGTGAAGGGATGGACATCTATAATACAGACACATGGAAATCAGGAAAAAGCAGAGGTTGTAAGTTTATTTGAAAATACAACAGGATTTAAACCAAAGAAGATAAGGAAAGACAAGGGTGACACTATGTATTTGTCAAGGGAAACACTCAACATGAAGAGATTTGAATAATTAATATTTATGTGGCTACCTGAATGCTCCTCAATTTATAAAGCAAACCCTAATGGATAAGAACTATATGATACCTTCCTGCACTATAATAGTTGGAAATTTAAACACCCCTTTGTTTGTTAGTACTGGATAGATCATCCAAGAAGAAACTAAACAAAGAAATAATGGAATTAAATGTGATCCTAGAACAAATGGACTTAACAAATGTGTACAAAACATTTCATCCTAATAAAACTGAATACACATTCTTCTCATCAGCCCATGGATCATCCTCCAAAATTGATCATATCATAGGACACAAGTCTACCTCAACAAATTTAAAAGAATTGAAATTATCCCTTTTATCTTCTCAGACCATATAAAAGTTGGAATAAAAGTTGAACTCAACAGCAACAGACATCTTCATACTCAAACAAAAGTCATGGAAACTAAAAAGCCTTACACTGAGTGATAGCTGGGTCAAAGACAAGATTAATTAGGAAATCATCAAATTTTTGAAACAAAACGACAATGAAGACACAAATTATCAAAACCTGTGGAATATTGTAATGACAGTCCTTAGAGGGAAATTTATAGCATTAAAAGCCTTCATCAAGAAAACAAAAAATGACAATGTCAACAACTTAATGGGTCATTTTCAGTAACTGGAAAAGGAAGAACAATTCAATCTCAAACCCAGCAGAAGAAAAGAAATAACCAAAATTAGAGCATAGTTAAATGAAATTGAAAACAAAAGAATCATTCAGAAAATCAATGAAACAAAAAGCTGGTTCTTTGAAAAGATTGATAAAATTGATAAAACTTTGGCTATTCTAACCAGAAACAGAAAAGTAAAATAACAACATCAATGAGAAACAATAAAGGAGAAACAACAATTGATACTACAAAAATACAAAAAAAAAAAAAAGACAATTCTCCCTGATTACTACAAAAAAAACTATTCTCAGAAATACGAAAATCTGGAGGAAATGGACTAATACCTGGAAGCATGCCACCTTGTTAGATTCAACCAGAAGGTTATGTAATATAGGTACTAGTTCCTCTTTGAAGGTTTGGTAGAAATCTGATGTGAAGCTATCAGGTCCCAGACTTTTCTTCATTTGGAGATTTTGTATAGCTAATGCTATTGGAGGGGTGCCTGTGGCACAGTGAGTAGTGTGCCCGCCCCATATACCAAGGGTGGTGGGTTCAAGCCAAATTGCAACAAAAAATAGCTGGATGTTGTGGTGGGCACCTGTATTACCAGCTACTAGGGAGGCTGAGGCAAGAGAATTGTCTAAGCCCAAGAGCTGGAGGTTGCTGTGATGTCACAGCACTCTGCCAAGGGTGGCAAAGTGAGACTCTGTTTCTAAAAAAAAAAAGAGAGAGAATTAGAAATTTTGAATAGAACTTTATCTAGCACTAAAATAGCATCAGCTATACAAAATTTCCAAATAAAGAAAAGTCTGGGACTAGATGCTTCATATCAGATTTCTAACAAACCTTCAAAGAGGAACTAGTACCTATTTTACATAACCTTTTTCAAAACATAGAAAAGGAAGGAATTCTCCCCAACACATTCTATGAAGCAAAAAATTCTATGATCCCCAAACCAGGAAAGGTCCCAACAAAGAAAGAAAACTATAGACCAATATCATTACTGAATATTGATGCAAAAATATTCAATAAAATCCTAGCAAACAGAATTCAATGACATGTCAAAAAAAATTATACACCACAATCAAATTGCTTTTATCCCAGGGTTACAAGTTTAGTTCAATATACATAAATCTATAAATATAATACACCACATGAATAAAATAAAAAACAAAGACCATATAATTCTATCAACTGATGCAGAAAAAACTTTTGATAATATCCAGCGTCCTTTCATGATTAGAACACTTAAGAAAACAGGTTTAGATGGTACTGGTTGCTGGTCCCAGACTTTTTGTTATTTGGAGATTAAATTTCTTAAACTGATAGAGGCCATCTACAGCAAACCCACCACCAATATATTTAATGGAGTAAAATTGAAAACATTTCCACTCAGATCTGGAACTAGACAATGATGCCCATTGTTACCACTGCTATTCAACACAGTAACGGAAGTCCTAGCCCTTGCAATCAGACAAGAAAAGGGGGATCCAGGTTATTCAAATGAGATCAGAATATTCAAAATCTCACTCTTTGCAGATGACATGATCTAATACCTGAAAAACCCCAGGGACTCAACTACAAAGCTCTTAGAAGTGATCAAGGAATATCGCAGTGTCTCAGGATGTGTAATCAATACTTGAAAATCAGTAACTATTTTATATACCAACAATAGTCAAGTCAAAAAGATAGTCAAGAACTCTATTCCTTTTACCGTTGTGCCAAAGAAGATGAAATAACTGGGAATTTATCTAACAAAGGACATGAAAGGTCACTATAATAAAAATTATGAAAATTTATGAAAAACATACTATGCTCATGGTGGGAAGAATCAACATTGTTAAAATGTCCATACTGCACAAAACGATCTACAGACTTAATGCAATCCCTATCAAAACATCAATGTAATACTTTAAAGAACTGGAAAAAATAGTACTTCGTTTTATATGGAATCAGAAAAAAACCTTTAATAGCCAATACGTTACTTAGAAATAAAAATAAATCAGGAGGCATCAAAATTACCAGACTTCAGGTTATACTACAAGTCATAGAGATCAAAACAGGATGGTACTGGCACAAAAACAGAGACGTAGATATATGGAACAGAATAGAGAATCTAGAGATAAATCCAGCTGCATATCATCATTTCATTTTTGATAGGCCTAACAAAAACATACATTGGGGGAAAGATTTCTTACATAACAATTGGTGCTGGGAGAACTGGCTAGCAATCTGTAGAAGACTGAAAATGAATCCTTACCTTTCATCACTAACAAAAATTGATTCTCACTAGATAAAAGATTTAAACTTTAGACATGAAAATATAAAAATACTAGAAGAGAGTTCAGGGAAAACACTTGACGATATTGGCCTGGGAAAATACTTTATGAGGATGACCCCCTGGCAAATCAAGCAACACCAAAAATGTATTACTGGGAATGTATTACTGTGTAAGCTTCTGCACAGCTAATGGCACTGCAAGTAAAGCAAACAGACAGCCTTCAAAATGGAGAAGATTCTTGCACATTATGATTTTGACAAAGGTCTGATAACTAGAATCTACAGAGAACTCAAATTAATCAATAAGAACAAACAATCCCATTTCATTGTGGGCAAGTGACTTGCATGGAAACTTCTCTGAAGACGACAGGCAAATGGCCAAACAGATGAAAAAATGCTCATCCTCTTTAATCATCAGATAAATGCAAATCAAAACCACTTTGAGATATCACCTAACCCCAGTAAGATTAGCCCACATCACAAAATGTAGAGCAAAGAGAACCCTTTTATACTGCTGGTGGAATAGCAAGCTAATACAGTCTTTTTGGAAAGAAGTATGGAGAGTTCTCAAGGAACTAAAAGTTGACCTGCTGTTTAATCCTGCATTAATCTAATAGATATCTAGTAGATATCTACCCAGATGAACAAAAATCATCAGATGTTTATTACCCCCCAATTCATAACAACCAAGTTGTAGAAGCAGCCCAAATGCCCAATAGCCCATGAATGTGTTAACAAATTGTGGTAGATGTATACCATGGAATATTCTGTAGCCACAAAAAGATGGAGACCTTACATCTTTTATGTTTACCTGGATGGAACTGGAACATATTCTTCTTAGTAAAGTATCTCAAGAATGGAAGAAAAAGTATCCAATGTACTCAATATACAATCGGTTACACATTTATATAAATGGTAAAACACAAATATAGTCCAGAAAGAAGGAAGGAAGAGGAGAAGTGGAGAGGGGAAAGTAGAGGGCTGGTGGAGGGAGGGTATTTGGGGGGATCTCATTTAATGTGCACAATGCAAGGGTACATTTCAAAACAACTAATAGTACACAATAAGTGTCTTACCACAAAAAATAAGTAAGTGAGGTGATGGCTAAGTTAATCAGTTTGATTTAAGCATTACATATTGTATGTCAAATCATCACATTGTACCCCATAAATATATAGGGTTATGATTTAATAAAAATTCAGTTAAAAAAGAGTGGCCTGGTTATGTAAATTGACTGAATCAAAAAATGGTTTCAAAAATTTGAAAAAAAAATAGACTACTCACTTTTTCTACTTGGCAACACAGATATTTTCAGATCAGTGTTAACTGGGACAAGTGACTAAGTTTCTAAGTAGATTATTGGACTTGCATTATCATATTGTTGGACCAAGGTGATGCTGTGTGCTAAAAACTATATCCAGAATGCTTTGGGGGGTAATTCTATATATAAAGAACTAGATCTATAAAAAACAAAAAATACTTAAGATTAAATGAGCTTAGAAGGTAGCAACCTTGAACCAATTATTAGAGTCCTTATGGGGTGACTCCAAAGAACTTGCTCTCCTTCTCTCTTTGTGCAGAGGAAGGGCCACATGTAGACACAAAAAGGCGCCTTCCACAAGTCAGGAAGAGCGCTCTCACCAGAAATGGAGTTTGCCAGCACTTTGATCATGCATGGGTTCCATTCTTCAGAACAATGAGATAATATCTGTTAGTTTTGTTTGTTTGCTCTGTTTTGTTTATTTCAGATTAATATATGGGTACAATTAGGTTACATTGTTTGCATTTGTTAGGTAAAGTCCAAGTTGCAGTTGAGCCCTTTATCCAGGAGATATACCATATACCCTTATGTTGTATTTGTATGTGAGAGCACATCAATCCCCCCTCTCTTCCTTTCTTCCCTCTCCCACCTCTTCTCTCCCCCTCCTGCTGAATAGCCAAATACTATTTCATGGTATATGTATGCTATAGTTTATTTATGCATTATGAGTTGATGGACACTTTCCTTGCTTCCGCCTTGGTGATTGTGAATTGAGCTGTGATAAACATTCTAGTGCAAACATCCTTATGGTAAAATTATATTTTTTCTTTTGTGTAGATGCCTAGTGTTCTGCAAATGGTGTACAGAGGGCAGATATGACATACTCTCTATTCAGCTCACAGCAGAAGGGAGTGAGGTGGGGGGCAGCCAGCCCAGGAAGTCCACTTATCCAGCTTCAGGCAGCCAGGGAGTTGGGCTGCATGGAAAATCTATGTTCTGCCACCTACAATCTTCACAAGAAGGTCCTGTACACTTTCATACCCAGGGGAACAAAAGTGGCAACATGGCAAACAGCTACAACATAAGCATCATTGTACATAGTTATGGATATCTAAAAGCACAAGGAGTCTTAGATCCCAGATAGTTGTATGGGCTCCTGCCCAGGGCCATGGGACAAGGAAGCCCAAACACTTTTATCTGTCCTTACACTAGTAATGGGACTGGGAAATCAAATGATAGCAATCTGTTATTGAAGCCACTCAGACTGGGTAATTTGTTATGGCAGCCCAAGCAGACCAATAAAATATTTGGTAAGGTACCAGTTCAGGTGTTTGACTCACTTAGAAGTTGTATTGCTCATTTTCTTTCTTTTTTTTTTTTTTTGTTGTTGTTTTTGTTTTTTTATTAAATCATAGCTGTGTACATTGATATGATCATGGGGCATCATATACTAGCTTCATAAACCTTAACATTTCTGTGTATATACATTTTTTAGCAGATATGTGTTTTGCAAATATTTTCACCTAGTCTGTGGCATACCTTGATTTTTGTAGCTGTGAATCCTTTGTTTCATAACTGTCTGCTTAAACAGCTATCATTCCCACCCATCTATAAGCTCTTTAAAGACAGGAATGGTGTCCTTAAATTCAAGAATTCCCCCATAGTCAGCACAGATCCTGGCAGAATTTAGACACATGATATAATTTATTTATTAGTTGAAACAAATGAATGTATAGTGACCAATGTTTCCAAAGAGGAGTTCAGCATCAGGTAGAGGGCTGGGTTAAGTCCACTGGAGAAGAAATATCAGCATCACACAAGTGAGGGTTTACATCACACAGACAGGAGGGGCAGTATCCTACATACAGCTCAGAGAGGCACCTGCCTTCAGGGCCTCAAGAAGAGGAGACCAGGGAGGACCCTGTGGAGGCACTGTAAACTTCTATTTCTCTAAGTCTCTGTGCTTTCTTCCCTAAGGAGGGAAGGCAGAATTTGGGATGCCAGTACCCTTTTCTACTCTGTCAGGGACCAGATCCCCTGACTCTGTTCTCATCCCTCTGACCCCACCCCCTGCTCTGACTGAGGGGCAGCTTTTCTAAAGCTGAATCCTGACACTGAAAGAATTTGAAGGACACTTTTTTTTTCACCCTTAGAACCTCTTCTTGCCTTGTGTTTAGTCCTTTTCTAATGCTCCTCTCCATATTTTTCAGAAATCCTGAGCTGAATCTTACTCCCTGAAAAAGATGAAGTTGCTCCTCCTTTGGGCTCTCTTTAAGCTGTCTGGTGAGTGTCTCCATGTTTGTCTCTTTATTTGCCAAAGAGAAATTCCAGGGAAAGCATTAGAGATGGATGAAGGCAAGCAAGAGGCACCATCCCAGATGTCAAGTGCAGGGTTAGTCCTCTATCTCTTGCTACTGCCACTGTCCCTGCCAAGTTTCCTCCCATGACAGTGCCTGCCTGCCTCACTTTGGGTTGATTTGTGGATGCTTTTTTGGTGGGGGAGGTATGGTTACTGAAACTCACATGCCAGGCCCCCTCCTAAAGAAGATCCTGACTTTGGTTCTGGCTGGAACATGATTGATGTTCTGCACAACATGGGGCACAGCCAAGTATTGAGGGGTTAGAGAATTCCTAGCAGGGTTCCAGTTACTCAGGAAAAAACTTGGAATTATTCATAAATCCTTTCTTTTTCTGCATTCACACTCAGTCTCTTAGGAAAACCTTTTTGGCTTTTATTTTCTAAACATATCCTCAATACGCTCAAGTCTCAGCACCTCCACTGCTCATGAAGGTCCAAGCCATCATCTCTTGCCTAGATTATTAAACAAATCTCCAATAGGCCCCTCTACTTATAAATTCCTATACTCTACAGGTTTTCCACAAGGAAATTATCATCACTCCTTAGCTAAAAACCCTGAAATCATTCCACATTATATTCCAAAGACAAGCCCAAGTTCTTATAATGGCCTGTGAAAGCCTCCGTTACCTCATTGGCCCTTTTTCCTGCTCTTTTCCCTTTTACTCACTCAGGGTCAGCCACTCTGGGCTCTGTGATGTAACTTCAGCAGGGCATAGCACTCTTGCTGCAGCTGTTTCTTCTGCCTGGGATCCCTTAATTTGCTTGACTGTTGGACTTCCTTGTCTTCAAGTTGTTTAGTGTTGCCTGTGAGGTTTGCCCTGACTACTGATTTAAGACTGCACAAGGCCTTGCCACACACATGTTCCATGGACATAAACACACTAGTAATACCATTTCCTCTTTTCCAGTACTACTTTTTTCCCACATAGCAGTAATCACCATCAAACATACAATATTGTATATTGTATTTTTTTATTGAATGTGTCCATCCATATGAGAGCAGAAATGTCTATTTTGTTCACTAAAGAGCCTAAGTCCCTAAAACAGAGCCTGGCTTACATGTGGTGCTCAGCATTTATTGTTGAATGAATGAATGATTCTCCATTCCCCCCAGACTGTGTTAGCATTTGGTCTGTTCTTATAATGGCATTGACATCATTCTGCCTCACATTATTATAACGGGAAAAGGTAAGATTTGTCAAAGCATTCTCAAATTGACAAACAGAAAAAAAGAAAAAAGATTAATTTTACATAGAATCCACTGCATTGTGGATGGTATTTTTAAAAGTTTATATTTTATCAGAAAGGATACTGAATGTTCTTGAATGCCTTTTCTGTGTTTCTTGAGAGGGTCATATGGTCTTTGTTTCTGCTTCTGCTCATGTGGTAAATTACATTTATGGATTTGCATATGTTAAACCAGCCTTGCATTCCTGCAATGCAGTCTACCTGGTTGTGATGTATACTTTTTTTAATGTGTAGTTGTATTCTATTTGATGGAATTTTACTAAATATTTTTGCCTCAATATTCATTAATGGTCTGTAGTGTTCTTTTTTTGTTAAGTCTATTCCATCTTTTGGTATCAGGGTGATATTTGTATGTAGAAGGAGTTGAGGAGGGTTCCTTCCTTCTCAATGCTTTGAAATAGGTTTTGCAATATAGGTATGAGCTCTTCTTTGAAGGTTTTGTAGGGATATAAAGAACACTTCCTAGGTGAAGGACTCAGCTACAACTTGTAGTTTACTTTACAAATGCAAATAATGTAACCTAATCATATGCATCCTCATATTAATCCAAAAATTTTTAAAAACTTTGAATTTTAACTTGATGAATATTAATTGACAATCAAAAAGGCAAATGTCTTTTCACTTTTTGAAACAGATGTGTATCTACCAACTACCATTTACCATTTTCTGTGTTTTAAAACAAAGTCATTTTACAGATTTAGTTCACAAAGATGGTGGGAAAAAGGACAGGGGAAACTTAGACCATATTAAATGACTCGAGTTTAGTTTTCCCAGTGAAGACTTATGAAAAGATCTCAGAATTTCTTATTCATGCTTCTCTTTTCAGGTGTTTTGGCCTTTAATCCAGATTACGTACTTGGCAATACTCCCTCCTATTTGGCCTACTTGAGATCTGATTACTTGCCCTGCGCTGGAGCCCTGATCCACCCACTGTGGGTGATCACAGCTGCACACTGCAACGTACCGTGAGTGATAAGCCACCAAAGTCACTTCAGACTTTGGATTCTCAGATTAGCCATAGACTATGATCCCTGCTTGGGACCATCTCCCAATTAAATGGGATTAGGAAAGCATTTGGAAGATGATCATGGGTGCAGTAAAAAGTCTGGAAGGGCTAATAAGGATAAGCCTAGGGATGGCTTATCCATCCCTAGGAATGGATAAGCCATCTACACTATGTCTTCTCATAAATGTTTCATATTTTTCCAGGAATCTTTCTGTGATATTGGGGGTTACAATCCCAGCAGACCCCAATGAACACTATCTGCAGGTGCTCGACTATGAAAAGATAATTTATCATCCACAATTCTCTATAACTTCTATTGATAATGACATCATGTTAATCAAGCTCTCAAAAAAAGTTCAACTCAATAGTTTTGTTTCAGTGGTCAACTTGCCCTACCAGCCTGCCCCTGTGAATAGCCTTTGCACTATCTCTACCTGGGGCTTTAACATCTGTGATTCATGTGAGTTCAAGGTACAGGTGATATCTGTAGACTTCAAGACAACAGTATTCTGTTAGAATTGGACACACTTCTATACCTTCTCTATTCTTGGCTTTTTCAATTCTGATCACTGAGGTTTTCTTCTCACCTCTTTACCCTTTTTCTTTTCTTTCCTTTTCCCTGTACCTCATTGAAATAATCCTTTGAAGTATTTTTAACCCACTCTTTCTATTTCATCTTTATATTCATATATGATAGAAGTGGCTTTAGTAGAAAGAAGATATTTGTATTCTAGCCCTAATTTGGTATCTAACAGCGAGTCATTTCACCTTGGAGCCTCAATTTTCAATTCAAAATAAAAAGTGAAATAAAATAAAGCAAAACATTATTAGGATGTTTTCAAACCATTTCAGGCAATAAAGTGACTTCAGTCCTTGAGATGTCATGAAATAAATATTAATGTATAAACATAAGATAAATGCATAATATGTGCTAAATCAGATGGGGGTTCCTTACAAAGACTGTAATAGAAATATATACTTAAAAGCTTAAGGAAAATATTTCTGAAAGAAGCATTTTAACTGATAACATTATAAGCATTCACTCAACTCTTTAGAAAAATGACAGAGGGCTATCATTATTTTTGTTAGTATACATCTTCTATACAGAATTTGAAACTACTAAAATAGATATCCTATGCAAGCTTTCTTCTGTGTCTCAGACTTCAGACTTCATGAAAAACTTTGAGCATGTTAAAGCATCTTTCTGTTTTCTAACTGCCTGCTACTCCATCTCAAAATTTTTATTTAATCCTAATTAACTGTCTATAGCTGTTAATTAAGATAATGGTGAATTCTGGCCAAGGAAAGTTGATTACCTATAAGCAAAACAGAACAATGATATTAAAACTTTACTCATGAGTAAGTTTATCTGAGTATATATAGTACACATTACACACTAGACACCATAGCATAGATAGGAGATTCATTTTAAGTAACTGTGCCAGGTTACATTCATTCATCCACCTCTCTTTTCTTCTTATTGAAGCCAAGGGGAGCTACACATTTATCCTAACATTGTTGCCATTACTCATTCATTTTTACAATGCTCTTACTAAATGCCTTCAGACTTTTGCCACATTTTCTTGAATATATCAAGAAGAAATGATTTGTCCTTTGAGAGTCCTTTGATTTTTGGGAACAGCCAAGTGTCCTTCTGGTGACCAGTATGTTTGATTCATCTGGGTTATGACAATGAGTCAAAAAAAGATATGGTTACAAACAAACAAATAACAACAAACAAACAAATAAGCAAAAAACGCAGCTTCTTTTGATCTAGCTCATGACGTAGTTTAAGTAAGCATTCCCTAAAGAATTATTCCCACCCCCCCAAAAATGGTCAAACCAGAAAATTATCATTGGATTAGAAAATAAAGCAAAGGATCTCAAACATTTTTTCAAATTTTAATCTACTGTATTCAAATAAAGATGTTAAAGTAAATATATATCTTCATAACAAAAAACTGAAAATGTAGTACTTTTTCTGAAGAAGAATCCTTGGCAGGAACACTTAATCACATGTATAGATACTACTTTCTTCTTGTTCGTGTTTTGTTTGAGATTGAAATAACTTTGTTATGAATGTGCACAGTTCACAGTATTTGTGGACTATTGATAAAAAAGAAAGAATTTGAATTAGGAAGGAGGAAACCTAGTTTTAAGTCATAGTTTTACCACTTACCAGTCATATAGGTTTAAGAAAATTACTTTTAGAGATATTTTCATGCAGATATTTAACTTTGTTTTGACCTGAAAAATGAGAAATGAGGCTACATGTGTATAAATTCCTTCAAATTTTAAAAATTCCTTTTTTCTTAATTTAAAAAATTCTATCTCAGAAGACACTCTTTAAATGTTTAAATTTCCACAACATTTTAAAATAATTTGCTTCATTTCATTGTAAGACTGTCTCATCTCATGCCCAAGAATTTTGTCACTTTTACATTTGTATCATGAAAAATTGTTTGATAATCTCCTGTGCCCAAGATGTCCTGTCACAGTTTTGATTTCTCTCAGTGCTTGATCTCTTTTTCTTTCTGATGGTGGAAGAGGATGTACAAAAAAATCAACACTTTTGAGAAATCAAATCTTTTATTGATATGCAAACATTGAGGAAATTTGCCACAACAAGACCAGCCTTACAGGAAATATTTCAGCCTGTTGTACACACTGACCATTACAATGGACCTTCAACAAAGTAAACACCTGAAAATTAAAGGACAGAACATAGTTTCCACATGATGCAAAAGACAAAACTAAGCAATGGACTTTCACAAAATAAGATGGATAGAATGCTACCACACTTATCAATTATCTCAATAAATACCAATGACTTGAATTACTCACTGAAGAGCCATAGATTGGCTGATTGGATTAAAAAACACAAGCCATTTATTTTCTGTCTGCAGGAAACATACCTCCATCAAAAGACAAATGAAAACTCAGAGTTAAGGGTTGGAAGTCAATTTTTCAGGCAAACGGAATTCAGAAGAAAAGAGGGGTTGCAATCTTACTTTCAGATACATGTGGATTTAAAGCAACTAAAGTCAAAAAGGACAATGATGGTCACTTCATATTGGTCAAGGGAAAAATACAACAAGAAGACATTTCAATTCTAAATATTTATGCACCCAATTTAAATGCTCCCAGATTCTTGAAACAGACCTTGCTTAGTCTGAGCAATATGATATCCTATAACACCATAATAACAGGGGACTTCAACACCCTTAAGAGCTGGAAAGATCCTATAAACAGAAATTAAACGAAGATATTAGAGTTTTAAATGAGACCCTAGAAAACTGTGCTTGATAGACGTTTATAGAACACTCCATCCCAAAGATAAAGAATATACATTCTTCTCATCGTCCCATGGAACATTCTCCAAAATTGATCACATCCTAGGACACAAAACAAACCTCAACAGAATCAAAAGAATTGAAATTCTACCTTGCATCCTCTTAGACCACAAGGCACTAAAAGTGGAACTCAGCTTCAGCAAAAATGCTCAACCTCACACAGTGGCATAGAAGTTAAACAACCATATGCTGAATGACAGTTGGGTGCAGGAAGAAATAAAAAAGGAAATCATTAACTTCCTTGAGTATAACAACAATGAAGATACAAGTTACCAAAACCTATGGGATACAGCAAAAGCAGTCCTGAGAGAAAAATTTATCTCTTTAAAGAAGCCTACATTCAAAAAACATAAAGAGAGTGTATCAACAAACTCACAAGCCATCTGCTGGAATTGGAAAAAGAAGAACAATCTAAGCCTAAACCCAGCAGAAGAAAAGAAATATCCAAAATTAAATCAGAGATTAATGAAATTGAAAACACAAGAATCATTCAGAAAATTAATGAAACAAGGAGTTGGTTTAAAAAAATAATAATAAAATAGATAAACCTCTGGCCAGACTAACTAGAAATAATAAAGTAAAATCTCTAGTAACCTCAATCAGAAATGACAAAGGGGAAATAACAACTGATGCCACAGAGATACAAGAGATTATCTCTGAATACTACCAGAAACTTTATGCCAAGCAATTTGACGATGTGAAGGAAATGGATCAGTATTTGGAATCACACCCTCTCCATAGACTTACCCCAGATGAAATAGATCTCCTGAACAGACCAATTTCAAGCACTGAGATCAAAGAAACAATAAAAAATCTTCCAACAACAAAAAAATGCCCTGGTTTGGATGGCTTCCCACCAGAATTTTATCGAACTTTCAAAGAAGAGCTTACTCCTGCATTGCAGAAAATATTCCAAAAAATTGAGGAGAAAGGAATCTTCCCCAACACGTTCTATGAAGCAAACATCACCCTGATACCAAAACCAGGAAAAGAACCAACTAAAAAGGAAAGTTTCAGACCAATTTTTCTAATGAATATAGATGCAAATATTCTTAACAAAACCTTACCCAATAGATTACAGCTTATCATAAAAAAAAAAAAAAATCATACATCATGATCAAGTAGGTTTCATCCCAGGGATGCAAGGCTGGTTTAATATACGCAAGTCTATAAACGTTATTCACCTTATCAACACTAGCAAAACCAAAAACTATATGATCCTCTCAATAGATGCAGAAAAAGCATTCAATAAAATCCAGCACCCTTTTCTAATTAGAACATTGAGAAGTATAGGCATAGGTGGCACATTTCTGACTGATCGAAGCTATCTATGACAAATCTACAGCTCATATTTTACTGAATTGAGTAAAACTGAAAGCTTTTCCTCTTAGAATTGGAACTAGACAAGGTTGTCCTCTGTCACCATTACTATTTAACATAGTGCTGGAAGTTCTAGCCAATACAATCAACAAGACAAGAAAATAAAGGGCATCCAAATGGGAGCAGAGGAAGTCAAACTCTCCCATTTTGCTGATGATATGATCTTATACTTTGAGAACCCTAAAGACTCAACTACAGACTCTTGAAAGTCATCAAAAAATACAGTAATGTTTCAGGATATAAAATCAATGTCCACAAGTCAGTAGCTTTTGTATATGCCAATAATAGTCAAGATGAGAAGCTAATTAAGGACACAACTCCCTTCACCATAGCCCCCAAAGAAAATGAAATACTTAGGAATATACCTAACAAAAGAGGTGAAGGACCTCTATAAAGAAAATTATGAAACCCTAAAAAAGGAAATAGCAGAGGACATTAACAAATGAAAGAACATACCATGCTCATGGCTGGGAAGAATCAACATTGTTAAAATGTTTATATTTCCTAGAGCAATTTACCAATTCAATGCCATCCCTATTAAAATACCAACATCCTACTTTCAAGTCTTGGAAAAAATGATTCTGCATTTTGTACGGAACCAGAAAAAAACCCACGTAGCTAAGGCAGTTGTTAGTAATAAAAACAAAGCTGGAGGTATCACCATACCAGATTTTAGGCCATATTACGAGGCCATAATGGTCAAAACAGCATAATACTGGCACAAAAATAGAGACATAGACATTTGGAATTGAATAGAAAACCAGGAAATGAAGCCAACAACTTACAGCCACCTAATTTTCGATAAACCAAACAAGAGCGTCCACTGGGGGAAATACTCCCTATTCAATAAATGGTGCTAGGAGAGCTGGATATCCACATGTAAAAGACTGAAACTGAACCCACACCTTTCTCCACTCACAAAAATTGATTCAAAATGAATAAAGGACTTAAATTTAAGGCATGAAACAATAAAAATCCTCAAAGAAAGAATAGGAAAAACACTGGAAGATATCAACCTGGGGAAAGACTTTATGAAGAAGATTTCCATGGCAATAGCAACAGCAGCAATAATAAACAAATGGGATCTAATTAAACTCAATAGCTTCTGTACAGCCAAGGAGACAACAACCAAAGCAAATAGACAACCTACCCCAACGGGAAAGGATATTTGTATATTTTGAATCAGACAAAAGCTTGATAACCAAGATCTATACAGAACTTCAATTAATCCACAAGAAAAAAACCAACAATCCCATTCATCAGTGGGGAAAAGAGATGAATAGAAAAGAAGACAGATGAATGGTTAACAAACATACAAAAAAGTGCTCATCATCCCTAATCATAATAAAAATACAAATCAAAACCACCTGAGATATCACCTAACTTCAGTGAAAATAGCCCATGTCACAAAATCTTAGTGCCACAGATGTTGGTGCAGATGTAGATACAAAGGAACACTTTTACACTGTTGGTAAGACTGCGAAATGATACAACCTCTTTGGAAAGAAGTATGAAAAATCCTCAAAGAACTCAAAATAGATCTTTCATTTGATCTTTCAATCCCGTTACTAGGCATCTACCCAGAAGAAAAAAAATCATTTTATCATAAGCACATTTATATTAGATTGTTTATTGCAGCTCAATTTACAATTGCCAAAATGTGGAAACACCAACCTAGAAATGTATTAATAAACTGTGGTATTTGTATATCATGGAACACCATTCATCCATAAAGATGGAGACTTTACATCATTTCTATAAAGACGGATGGAGTTGAAACACATTTTTCTTAGTACAGTATCACAAGAATGAGGAAGCAAGTATCCAATGTACTCAATAATAATTAATATGAAGCCAATAGATGAACTAATACATGCCCACACAAGAGAAAAAAGCTCAAATCAATTCAAGATGGAAGAAGGGAGGGGGGAGAGGGATCGGTGTGCTTCCACATAATGGGAACAATGTGTGGATATATGGCACACCTCCTGGGCAGGACACAACTATAACCAGGACTGTACCTAACAAATGCAAACATTGTAACCTAATTCTTTGTATCCTCAAATTAACCTGAAATTTAAAATAAATAGATAGATAGATAGATAGATAGATAGATAAATAAATTCTACTGTGTTTTTCACATGTTCTTCCCTCTCATATTAGTTTCTTGCTCCCATAATAGTTTCTTGTTTATGGAATTAGTTCCTTCCTTTCAAACCTCTAAGAGTTCTTTCAAAGAGATTCTTCATGTTGCTAGTCTCTCTGATAACTAAT
The DNA here is from genome assembly GCA_963574355.1 of Loris lydekkerianus. Taxonomy (NCBI): domain Eukaryota; kingdom Metazoa; phylum Chordata; class Mammalia; order Primates; family Lorisidae; genus Loris; species Loris lydekkerianus. The sequence continues at coordinate 35,644 of CAUYPK010058187.1, read as the reverse complement.
ATCTTATTTTTGTTTAAACACTGAAATGATAGCTTAGCTAAATGCAATATTAGTTTCAAATTCTTTTTCTTAAAATCTCTCTTACACTCAGTGCCATTGTCAAGGTTAATAATAGGTATTAGGTTTAATTTCTTTGTGGATAATTTAATTTTTCTCTTTGAAAATCATAAGAGTTTTTCTTGGTATTTCATAGTCTTAAAAGTCACTGTGTTATCTAGATGAGAATATTTTCCCACCTGTCTCCTATTCAGTTCTGTATGTGCCCTTCTAATCTTGTCTTACATCTTACATTAAAATTATGAACTTATCTGTAAGTTTTTTTCAAATATTTTCCCTATAGTATATCTTGTCTCTAGTTGGGAATTGCATTTTCTTTTCACCATATCTTTTAACTTTTTAAAAAATGCTTTCTTTTTATTCCCTAATGCCTTCAGAGAAACTTCTTCAACCTTATCTTCCAGGTCAGTAAACTATTTTTCAAGTATATTCAACAAGTCTTTCCCACCATAAGTAACAAAAAAATTAAATGGAAAACAGATGCCATTTGTGATATCAATAAAAGCTATCAATTAATATCTAGGAATTAATTTAGCAAAGATTTCTTCAGAGGTTTATAAGACTTTTTTTTTTTTTTGAAAATTCTATTTAAAGATATCAAAACAGATTTGAAGGAACACAGAAATCTAATACACTTGTGAATACAATTAATAACATTTGAAAGAATTTTAATTGTCCTTAAATAAGCTATAAATTCATTTATATCCCATTTGATATAACAGCTAGATTTGGGGAGAAACTTGACAATTTATTTAAATTTTTATACAGAAAGATAAGTTTCCTTGAACTGCTAAAGTAAGTTTCAAAAGTATAAAATAAGAAACCCATCCTAATAAATATTAGGACATTGCAGTAACAAATGATAAAATTAGCAATATGGTACTACTTTATGGACAGACTAATAGCCTGAAGGAACAGAAAAATAAAAGTTGTTACATGATAAAGGATCTACTATATAACTTTAGGGAGATGATAGGAATTTTTGTAAATAAAACTAGATGCTTAATTTACCATTTAACAAAAGAATAAATAAAATTGGACCTCTGGTGCATTCCATTACAAAAATATTAACTTCAAATGGATAACAATCCTACATATAAAAGTAAAACAATCAAGCTTACTAAAGATAATCTTTATTTACTGAGGCAAGATAGGTGCATAAAAAGCCAACGCACAAGAGAAAAGCCATCATAATTTGACTTTTGATTAACAAAATAATTGGACCATGTAAGTAAGGATATCTATTTAATAATGAGTCACTCAAGCAGATAATTTCCCTGGGAAGCAAAATGGAGACTTGTGAGCAAGAGGTAATTTGTGGAGCATTCTTGAGATTAACACCTGTAGAAGGAAAGAGAAGAAAACAGAATTGTTTCCTAGAACAATTAAAGGGAGAAGCAATGCTGTAGAAAGGCGAGGCCCAAATATCCTTGGGTTGAGGAGTCACTGGATGCAGGCTGCCCTGGGACTGGAGTTTGACTTTGAGGGAGGCAATTATCTTCAACCAAGGCATTTACTGATGAGATGGTTATTATAGGCTGTCTTCAAACATCACTGCTTATCACTGAGGGAATAAGTTCCTAAACAGATATCAGAGTGGTACATCGGAGTTCATTTTAGTTACCAGACTGAAATTACAGCCTGGAAGTAAACACAATGAATAAATACCAAGAATTAATATATGCCATATACAGTCACTTCCATAGAACCCAGCAAAAATGATGCAGAGAAGGTAACAAAAGGAAAAACTTAAATGATTAATAAGTATATAAATGTATCCTAACTTTATTAATAATGAAATAAAGCAAACAATGAAGAAGTATATGTTAAGGATATTGGCCAAAGTATTATTTGTTTTAGTGAAGAACTGGAATAATTTAGATGTAGAATGCCAATGAAATGGCTAGATAATATATAGCAGATGTATTTCTAGTTATTCCTTTAAGTGAATCCTATAAGAGTTGATAATGTGGTACTTTCATTACTTTATAAATATTTCATATTTCCATTACAATTTTTTCAACTTAAATTGTTTCTAAACATTTGTTTTCCATATAGTTTTTCATATTAATAATTGACTTTTAATTTTGTTTTCCCATGGTTAAAGAAAGTGGTCTTCACTACAGCACCTCTTTGTTTTATACCCAAGAGAGGAAACACAAGGCCAATTATCACGGGGTCTCCCTCATGATGGTTTCCAGATTCAAGCACCAAAAAATGTCATGGAAAGATGGTTAGTGAAATAAGTAAGGGTAACCACTGCTGCAACTAGTCACCAACTCTTTTACATTTGTTTTGGCTTTAGCCATCTCACTGGCTGATGTAGGTGGCTTGCTTGCCAGGAACAATCAGAACTTTACACCTGATAGGTCAAAACTTTACCCCGTAGCTTTCCTTTCCTTGTGTGGTAGACATCTTGCAAGATGGACCCCCAGCGACTGACATCTCCCAGTACTTAAGCACTGGTATAGTCTGCTCATGCATCAAATAATGGTCTCCCTATATGACTGCTGGAATATGGCATAGAAGCAATAATGTATGACTTCCAAGACTACATTCGAAAATATGTCGCAGCTTCTGTCTTGGTGTCCTGGAACTCACACTGCTGGTTCTCTGAGCCGCTAGGTGAGACATTCTAATACCTTGAGGGTAAGAGATGACTCATTACCTCATTCAGAGCCCTTGAATCACGTGAGCCCCTAGAACTACACAAAGGGAAAGAGATGTATGAACAGCAGTCCCAACCATTTCAGCCCTCCTGCAATCAAGTCATCCCAGCTGAGACCTTAGTCATTTCCTGTAGGAGACAAGGTGCTCTGTTGAGCTTTGCCCAATGGATTCTTAAACAAAATAATTTCTTGTTTTAAGCCACTATATTTTACATATACGTGTGTGTGTGTGTGTGTGTGTGTGTATGAAAACACTTTCTCCAGCCAGGGTTGGTGTAATTATCCACTTACAGTTATCATAGGCATAAAAGCTCATACATTCAGTCAGTTTTAAACAACATCCTCTGTATCGTCTACTACCTGTAGACTATCCTAGAAATTTGGATCAATTACTCACACCCATACTGTAAACTTCTTTTTGCTTATTCATCCACAAGTCTGAGAATTGCCAGCAGTCCTCTTTGGGTTAGTATCAACATATCACATCAATCTGCCTTTGTACAAAGTCCTTTTCTTCTAGATTAGTTGGCTGTTAGGCGTACCACTGGAGGCCAAAGGCGTAAGTTCAGATAGAACTGTCAGTGTAACAGAGGTTAAGTGACATGGAAGTCTGGCCCTAACACTTGTGTAATTTACTATTGTATTTTGTGTACACTGAAGCTAAAACCCAAATTCTGTTTCTACATCTTCCAAACCTAGAAATTGATGGATCAGACAATACCCAGCCTAGGAAAGAAAACCCCAGTGTCCTGGTCACTTTGCATCCCAGGATCAGAATATCAGTTTCTAGTGGCACCAAGGACCATAGCAGAAATGGTTGATCAATTTTAAACTAGTTCTTTTATAAAGAAGTATTATCTTCCTCTAAAACTCTAGGGACTTCTCAGAGACTCACAGCAACCTTTTTCGTCACAGATATTTCCATTTCCATCAAATCTGCTAGGTCATAGGCCCAAGTGGCTAGACAACTCAGGGTGGATCTTTTGAAAAATCTTCTCTTCCTCTAGGCCCCACTCAAAATTAATAGCTTCCAACTCACCAAATAGATGGGTCAGCATAGCTGTCTCAAGATCAATGTGTGCTCAAAATTCAGAACAGGGCTCCTAAACCCTGTGCTTCTTTAAGAAAAGTATCAGGTACAAAGTTCACAAAATTTCTCCTCAGTCTTAGAAAGAAAGTCATGGCATATCACAGGCCACTGGACCTCTAAAATTGTGGCTGAGCCATCTCTTGAATCTTCATGAAACTTATTTCCTGTGGCAAACTTGGAAAACCTCTGGCGTCTGTGTCTTAATTCTACTATACTTTCCGTTTTCTGCTCACCAAGTCTAGTTAGCATGATGTTAATTAACAATGTACAAGTCCAGTGTTATGTTTTATGTATTCTCAAGATGATCAATATACCCAAATTCTTTACTGTAACATAAAACAGGACAGTTAGTATATCCTTGGAATACAGAGTAAATGGGTACTGCTGTTCTTACCATGTGAATAAAAACAGGATTTGATCCTCCTTATTAAAGAGAATTGGAGAGAAAATGTATCTGTAAGATCAGTGGTCCTATAACTAGTGCCAAAGCCTATGTTAATCTATTGTCACTTAGCCGAGTGGTAGCCTCAATAGCAGCTTCTGCAGCAGATGGTAGGATATAGCAGCTGTGAAACTGTGATTGGGACTGCCACTTGGATAGATTTACAGTAATATACTGTCATCTTCAAGATCCATTTCACTTCTGCAGAGTAGAGGGCACACATATTTATGTGTATTTAATGTAAATACAATGTGGACTATCACCCCTATGTCCTCTGCATTTTTAATAATGAAACCAATCTCGGCATTTATTCATATGATACAGTATTACTTCTGATGTATAATTTCCTCAGGACAGGAGTGTGGTTTCTGAGGTTTCCACTTGACTCGTGATACGACTTATATCCCACAGACCATAATGTCTGAGTTCTAACAGCTGCTAAGAATTTCTGTCTCCATCATACACATGGGGACCAAGAAAATAACCACAGGTTAAGTCCAAATACACTTGGATGCACTGTTAAATAGAATTGGGCCAAACTCCACCTGGCCTCCATAAGCTCTCATTTAACCAAGAGAACCATGATGGTGTTTCAAATCCTGTGACATCAGTGTCGGCACAAATTTTATATCTAAGTTTCTAAGACATTTAGAAATATCTGTGTTTTCCCATTTACCCTGAAGTGGTTCCAGGTCTGTATGAAGAATAATCAAGGGAATATTTAGTATATATGCTGGAGGTGGCATTGCAGGATTTTTGTTTTTCTTCTTAAGGAGACCAGTATCTTCAATCAATTAATTCTAAATTTGAGAATAAAGAACCACAGTTTTGCATTTAAGCAACTGATTTCAGCCTTCTTCCCATCATTTCTTTTTCTCTTCCCCTTTCTCATAGGCAACTACATATTGACTTCATGTTTAAGAACACCATGCCTATCGACTATTAGCACAGGTCCCTGAAGGTCAAGGCAACTTAGTGGCAAGTGTGATAATTATAACTACTTTGCCTTTGATTGAGTACTGTATCTCAGCCTCAGCTATTATATCATGTCCATCAAGAGTTCAGTGCAAAAGCCACAACACCTACCACCAACCACAACCAGCAGAGCACAGCTACCACCAATCAAGCTTCTCAAAGATGTTGGTGCTCTTGCCACAATTTACTGTTTATAGAATATTCAGTGGGCCCCAATAGGGAATTATATCAGAGTGTGGGTTCTCAGGTCTGACAAAGTAAATCCATTCTAACATTTCCATCGCTCCAATTTTTCAGGCCCCTTCCTCAATATCATGTTAGGAAATTTGAGATTTTCTTTGTGTTCACTATATTTGAGTTTGAAGGCACTATCCCAGCAAATTTTTTGGGTCAACATCAGTGTTATCACCAGCTCATCAAATTTAGAGGCTTGTCTGAATGTTTCCATTCAATAAATTCTCCTAAACCTGGCCTTATACTCTACCTCTTGTGGTATAACTCTGAAGTTTCACTTTCACATTGGCTTCTCAGGTTTCTACTGGTACTTACTAGTCAGGTCTGTAATATATATTCTCCTGGAGCTATATTATGTGATTAGGTATGACAATTGAGTGTGTGAACTAATCCTAGAAAAATGAGTTACATGCTTCATTGCTGAATATCACTATGGTCACTTTTGAAGTACTCCCACTTGGAAGCAATGCACCAATGGCAGCACCTAGTCCACCCTTCAAAGCAATTTTGGAACTCTTTTTCTGCAGTGACCACCAGAGCTGTCATTGTCTTACCCTTAATGTTCTTAATATCATCAAAATGTCTTCTTTTCAATATTTCTTTTACCTTTTCCTAAAGAAAAAGTCATTGAAGGCCAGAGGGGAGATGTTCCAATATAGTTATTTGTTTGCTGGCTAAAAGCTCCCACACAGACAGTGTCTTGTGAGCTGGTGCAAGAGGCAGAGCTTTCTCATGCCAAGACTTTATGTTATGATTTTCCTGTTTCTCTATTTAGTTTCACTTGGTCTGCTATGCTTCTCAATGTCAGCTGACAATTTTGACACACAATTCAATGAATTTTTGCAATGCTTCCATAAGTTCTGCTCATTACTAGCCATCCCAACCTGTCTTCATCAGTGACACTTTCTCTCCCCTCAGAAAAATGTTTAATTCATTTATACACTATAGTTTTCTTCATGGCATTATCACCATGTATCACAAATACATCCCTAATTTCACTTCCACTCTTGCCAACTTTAACAAGAAATTTAATGTTTGACTTTTGTTCTAACTTAAGCTGACATTCTCTTTATGGAACACAAAACATGCAACAGCAATAATAAATGCCATTCAGCAAGACACCACCACACATGGGCACAAACACAACTGTGAGATTCTGATATACAAAGGTTATGAAAACTTACTGAGTTGTTTGCACAGTGCTGCCAATGTAAGTACACAGTGGCCAAGTTTGTGAATTTAATTGTCAGACCTTATAGCCATCTGCTCAGGTTGTCCTGAGGCCTAACCTAGCTATTGACTAGCAGTGATGAAGACAGCTGAGTAGATCATAAGGGAAATAATCATCTTGAGAGTCACTTGTCTCAGATTATGTCTTTGTATAGTTTCCTGTGGTTAGGAGAAAGGTGCTTCTTCTGCCAGCCTGGAAATTTCAAAAGACTCAGGAGTTCAGTATTTTTAGGTGTATTTAACCAAAACTCTGTTTCGAGTCTCATCCCTTTCTTAGCATAAGAACCCTATACGTCTGTGCATTTAGGAAACATCAAGGCTCTGCCACATTTTCACTAGACCCTGGTTTCAGCACATCCTGCCATAATGCAACAGGAGATCAAACTTTCCCTAAAAACTTCTCTGGAAGCCTTTAGATTTCACATTGATCCTTGTTTTGATGTTTGGCTGACCTGAGATTAGCATTTTATTTTTCAACGTCTATAATGCCATTAAGAAAAGCCAGTCCACACATTCTTTATAAATATTGCTGACTCCGTATTTTAAAAACTACCACTATCATGTATTCTAATCCTTCTCCTTTTACCTTCATTTTATCCAAATTCAAGAGAGGTAAAAACCTTAATAATGATGGTGCCATTGCTAACAAGGAATTTTCATTATTTTACTTACCACTAGCTCTGAAATTTTCACTGCTGTCAAACTAGTAGACAGGCCAGTTTTAAAAATCCCATCTTTATGGTCTACTTTCTAAGAAAACTCCTATTATCAAGTGCCTTGCCCTGAGATCTCCAGGAAACAAAAGCTAAGGCAAAGATTTAAATAACACTAATTTTTTACTTTTTTAATTTCAAAATATTACATGGGTACAAATGGTTTGGTTATGTGTATTACTTTTGTAATGCTTGAGTCAGGGCTATAATTGTTTCCATGACCCAGATAGTGTTCAATGTATCTGCTAGGTAGGTTTTCACCCATCTCCTTCTCTCCCTTTCCTGTTCGATTTCCACTGAGTTTTACTCCCCTTTGTGCACGTGTGCTCACTGGTTAGTTCCAACTTAACAGCAAGTACACGTGGTGTTTGTTTTTCCATTCATATACTTCACTTAGAATAATGGTTTCCAGTGCAATCCAAATTATTTGCAAAAGGCAATAATTAATCCTAATAGCCAAATAGTATTTCATAGTATACATATACCATATTTTGTTAATCCACTCATAAATTGATCAGCACTTGGGTTGATTTGACATTTTTGCAATTGTTAATTGTACTAGTTTTAAAGGAATGGAGAAACTACACATTTGAGTGTAGGTGTCTTTCTGATAAAATGACTTATTTTCCTTGGGTAAATACCTAGTAGTGGGATTTCTGGATCAAAAGACAGATCTATTTTTAGTTCTTTAAGGAATCTTCATCCTGTTTTCCATGGAGTTTGTACTAACTTGCAGTCCCACCAACAGTGGATAAGTGTTTTCTCTCTGCATCCATGCCAGCATCTATTGTTTTTGCAATTCTGAATAAAAGCCACAGTTAGTGGTAAGTTGATATCTCATTGCATTAATTTGCATTTCTCTGGTGATTAGTAATATTGAACATTTTTTTCATATGCTTATTGACCATTTACTTTCTTTCAAAAAACTTCTGTCCATGTCTTTTGTCTACTTTTTAATGTTTTTTTTTTTTTCCTTGTTCATTTGTTTGAAATTTTTATAGATTCTGGCTATTAGCCCTTTATTGGATATGTGGCTTGTGAATATTTTCTCCCATTCTGTCAGCTGTGTATTAGCTTTGTTGTTTCCTTAGCTGTGCAGACGGTTTTTAATTTAACTAAGTCCCATTTATTTATGTTTGTTGTTGCTGTAATTGTCATTGGGGTCTTAGTCACAAATTCTTTGCCTAGGCCAATATCTAGAAGAGTTTTTCCTATATTTTTCTAGAATTCTTATGGTTTCATGTCTTACATTTAAGTCTTTTATCTAGCCTGAATTAATTTTTGTGAGTTTTGAGAGATATATGTATCCTGTTACAATTTTCTACATGTGGCTATCCAATTTTCCCAGCACCCATTATTGAACAGGGCATCTTTTCCCCAGTGTATATTGTTGTCTGCTTTGTTAAAGATCAGTTGGCTGTGTGTGGATGGTTTTATATCTGGGTTTTCTGTTCTGTTCCACTGGTCTACAGGTATGTCTCTGTTTTTTGTGCCAATACCATTAAGTAGCACTACCTTTCAAGGTAATATAATACATTTCTAGGGGATAGCAGTGAGGGGAAAAGAGTGAAGAGGGGGAAAAAGCTAATGCAAAGAAAAGTCACAATGCTGGCCCCTACTATACATACACTAGTATGTGGTGTAACTGCTTGCCCATGTTGCTTTAATTTTCAAAAAATTACATAAATTAGTGAATATTAGGGCCTTTTATCCAGGGGGTAAAAAATTTGTCCAATCTCTTATCTCCCAATGACTAGGGTCACATCTCATAGGACATTAATTCCCTAACCCACCTAGGTTGCACATGAATGAGGGGCCAGGAAGACACTGTTGCCCTCAACCAGTGTCACACCTCAGCCTCAACAGGAAAGCCTGAGACAGGTGGTAAGAGATGCACAGCATGGCATGAAGCAAGATCCCACGAACTGTTCCTGCATGAAGTGGACTGGCGTTCATGCAGAGTGGTAGTCTGTCTGAAACTAGTGGCCAAATGTCCCAGGACAGATAAAGCCAAAAACTATACCATGATACATATTTAAATGTTCTTTTCCATTATGGTTCTGGAAGGAACACATAATTGAACTTGTTGCTAATTAGTTCTGATATCCTTCACCTATTGATGTTGAAACAGTTTATACTGACTATAATGACTGAATTTGCATTAACTTCTCATCAGGTTGCTTTCTTTGTGTTGTTTTGCTCTTATCTTTGTGTTCAATGATGTGCACTTTGTTGCCTATTGTATTCAGTAGTAGTTTTAAAAGAATGGAGAATTTTTAAATTTTGCTCTGGGTTTACTCTATGTTCTTTAATAACGTTTAAATTTATCTTATTTTTCTAGCTTCAAATATAACAAGGAAATGTAACTTTTAACCCCAATCTATATAAAACCAGAAATTTAATGTGTTTTACTGTTCCACCCCTACACTTACAGATCTTTCTTAATTTAATATTAGATACAGATTATATGTTAGAGGTACAGATTATTATTCTTTAATTATTTGTATAATTACAATCTTATTAACGTGACATTTATAATACTGTAGTAAATTATGTTAACATTTATACAGAAATTAATTGGATTTACACATACAAGGCTTGGCATAAGAACATTTGTTCCACTTCTTTTATTTCTCAATTTCAATTAATTTTTGACCCTCTGGATTGCATGTTTGAATACTTCTCAGCAGTATATGTCATTGCCATAAATTATGAATTGTTGTATATCAGAAAAGAAAAAGAATTCATTCACCATCTGCTTCCTGGCTTTGTCACTCTGCAGAGAAAAAAAAGGAAAAATCTCTGCAAACACTTTTCCATTAACTTAGTGTTTAGTGTTGCAAAAGTTTAACTTTAAAGCCAGTCCATAATTTGCATTAGTCTTCCTATATTTTTTTTATGATCTCTAGGAAACTTACTCATATTTTGGGGCTCAGTTTTTAATAAAATCATTCCTTTATCCTTAACATTTCAAAAAGTTTATCAGGTTATCTATGTTACTACATATTTTTAATTAGGTTGTTGGCTTCATTTGTGGATGTTTCCAAGTCATTTATTCTGCTTCATATACTAAAATTATTTTTTGAGAATGTTTTAGGGTAATTCTTCCCGTGTCATAAAATGAAAAATTTTTTTTTCCCAAGTCAGTTTGTTTGCATCTGTATTTTTGGTTTAGAGTAGGTCTCATCTTAAAGTGGGAGGAAAAAATATATATAACATTCGGTATAATTTCTAGCTTTTAACAAGTTTGACTATAGTGAAAAAGGATCTTAATCTACTGCCTGAGTCTCTGTTTTCTGAGATTAGAATTTATTTTTGAATTTTTTAGGCTGTTTTTTACTTAAAATTTTCTTTTTCCTGAAGCAAATTTGATAATCTTATATACATCCCGAGCATTGCTCGAAAGCAGTGTCCTCACCTACAGTTGACGATACATTCCAAGTTTCTATGCACCATTTTTTCCCCTAACCTCTCTCTCTTCATATGGTTTTACTGGGAAATGAATTTTCTGAGTGTTTAATGTCTACAGGTACACAGAGGGCAGTAAAGTCTAAGAAGGCAATGTCCCTAGCTACCACTAAAAGTAAATTATATTTCAGGAAATGGATGGTTGTTCAAATCGGTGGTTGGCAAAATCCCTGCCTCTGTGCACTGAGGACAGGTAGTGGGTGTGAATTGCAGCCTCACTCAGCCTGTTTCCTCCGAGGCACTATTCACATTTGAGTAGAAAAGTAGGTAAAGGCATCCAATTGATTTTCAGTCCTGACAGTTCTCAGATAAACAGTTCCTAGACTCAGAAGAAGTTGTTTTCCTTATTTTAAAATACTATTTTTGACTTAGTAAAATTTTCATATTCCATCATTTTAAAATGGGAAGTTGAGAATGTATATTTCAGAGGTGGCTTATGTGATGTCGAAAGTGATCATTTTTATTCCCAGAACACAGAGCATCTGCATCAATAATGACTCTGAAAAAAGAAATGCCACAGTACGCCTTAAGTTACTAATATGTGAAATAGTTATATTGTTTTTCCCCTCAACTTAAAGATCGCTAGATATTCCTTATTGTCAATACTCAGAGTAGCTGAGTGACAACCGAAATGGAAATCCAGAAGTCAGAATATTGCTTTGCTTCATAAAGAAGTGTCTCTTCAGGAGGTAGTCAGAATACACACATGAGATCTAACCTCCAAAGATGATAAGTTTAAGATAAATAAATCATTTTCAATAGGATACATTAGGATCCATAGCAGAGTTTGGATGGGGAAATTTAAAGGAGTTAGAGATACCTAGTGCTGAGTGGCTCAGAAAATCATGGCTTCTTTAGGTTGCCTAAGTGAACATCCGTGCCCGCCTGTGCACACACACACACAAAGTGACAAAGTAATAGCATTCATCTGCAGTGTTTATACAATTTGAAAGTACAAATATATTTAACAGTTTGGTTTGGTAACCAAAATATCATCTTCAAAATCACAATGAAATAAAGAATTCAGATTGATTACATCTCTATGAGCCCCTCAAACTAATCCTTTAAAATGGATCTTCTTATCAATTTAATGGACAGTGTATAAATTGTGATACATTTAAGTGCTGGAAATAAAAGTCCATTACTGTGCTTTAACCTTATAGTAGCATTTTGGTTTTTTTTGCAACATGAAGTGTGAAAATAGCAAATTTAGGTCCTTTTCTATTTTTTTTTTTTTTCTTGCTCCATCATTCTGATAGAGAAGACTTTGTCTTCATGCTTGTCAAATGATGGTGGCAAGATAGCTTCTCCTTCAGCTGTGGGGTAGTCTGGAGACAGAAAAGGACAAAAGGGATGTCTGTATTAGAAAAGCAAAGATAGCAGCAGTCCTTAGTGAGTCATGCCTACACCTCATTGCCTACACTTATGTTACATGGCCACCCCTGTTGTGCAGGCTAGTCTTAAATGCCTGGCCTCAGGCAATCCTCCTATCTCAGCTCCCAAAGTGTTGGGATCACATCACATTCAACCTTTAAAAAACACTTTTTCAAGGCCAAATACTGATAGAATACTGTCTTTAAGCTAACTTTAGAGTATTCATTCAAGAAACTAGATTGTGTTTTGGATATCTGTCTGCCTTAACATCAAAAATTCAGTATTTAACCCAGGTGGTGACTCACGCCTGTAATTGCAGCGCTTGACAGGCTAAAGTGGAAGAATTGCTTGAGGCCAGAAGTTTGAGACCAACCTAGACAACATATCAAGATACCTTCTGTACAAAAAAATTACAACTTAGCCCGGTGTGGTGGCACACATCTGTAGTTTTAAAGATTGGGGAGACTGAAGTGGGAGGTTTGCTTAAGAAAAGGAGTTACTGCAGTTTGCAGTGAACTCTGGATGACAGAGGGAGATCCTATATCTAAAAATGAATAAGTGAATAAGTAAGTAAATAAATAAATACAACATATCTCCAGTATATTTTTTAAATTTAGTATTTGATTGACTAATTTTTGAAATCTTAAACTTGTCACCTCCTAAGATTTTTCTGCATTTATAAAAATAATATATTGAATTATATTCTATCTTCTACTGAAATGTAAATCTTAGGTTCACTGCATTTTTCAAAATCAATCTCTAATGTCAATAATTAAGATGGACAGATTTTTAAATGACATTTAGGTGACAGGAAAGGAGTAGGGAGAGTGAAATTAGAATATCTGTTTTAATGTTCTGTCTAAGTAGTATAATGTGTGAACATAGGACGTTTTTCTGAATACAAATTAAATACTAATTCATATCTAATGTAATTTAATATTATAGATTTAAATCTAATTTCAAATCCTCTGTGAATTCCATTGGAATTAATTCTATCTCATCTTCCACATCTTATTGAACACATTTTTCAAATATAATCTGATCCTGTTGATTTGAAATGATTTGTGTTTCATAAACATTTATAGACAAGTATGATAAGGTGTCAAATATATCATGTGACACACGGGGCTTGAATAAAATAAGATTTACCCTAATTATAAAGGATACCATGTAGAATCTTACATACAGGCTCTACCTTTATTTGCTTGCAGGGAAGCATTTAGCAACAAAGCATGTGTAGAAATTCAACTGAGAGAATTATCCTAATAAGAATTAAAAAAAAAAAAAAAAACTCTGCAAAAGATAATGTGCTCCATTATGTACATGCACATATAAATGTATAGTTTTAGAGATGTGATATACGGACATATAAATATAGGTTGATACTCTGAAGAAGTAGAACTGGTAAAATGAAATCACTAAGCAACTCTGTTTTCTCTCCTAATGCCCCTTGAAATCTGTTCTTACAGGGTAACTTTTTTTTTCTACTTAATAAAATCTTGGTCTGTCTGCCAATAACTATCTTAAATAATAAAAATCCTCCTAGTACTTTAGTCATTTAAATTGTTCTGGTTTGAAACTGATAGGTGTAGCCAAAGAAATAATAAAAACTCCAAGTTTCATTCAAAACGAAGGCTTCTGCACTTGTCAACCAGTCTATAGAAGGCAGACCTGCAGTAATATAGTAGGGCTAGATATAGTCCTCTATGTTGCCCATTTACCTTTCCTTCTCTTCTCAATTGTGAACTCACACTGTTTCTGACCACACCAGGATTCAGAATGGTGGAGGGAAGAAATGTGCAGGCACAGGAACGCTCCTAGATGCCGGTACTTTTGTGAGCTACAATGCTGCTGCCTGTCTTTGGCAGGGCTCAGAGCTGATGCTTGAGCTTCTTTCCCCTGCTGCTTGATTTAGTTTCCTGCAGGGTTCGTCACATTCCTCTCCCATTCTTTGCTAGTGAGTCCTTATCTGCACTTCACTGACAGTGATTTGGTCTCAGCGTCTCTCTCTCTCCACACACTCTCTCTGTTGGCCTTCTATTGCCTTTTATGAATCCTTTGGGACCAAGTCCATTTGGATGACTCCAGGCTACCTTTCCCTCACCTGTGTGTAGTCCACATATTTGGTATGTATCTTTGGTCTATTTTCCATTATAAGTTAGGTTACTTTTAAAAAAAAAACCATCCATGTTGTTGTCACAACTGCTGTTCTTCAGATGTATGCAGATGTGCTCTAATTAATAAAATCAAAATTAAAAGTATTGAGCTATAGTTTCTTAAAATCTTACAATCATAAAAACAAAACATTCTAAAAAACTATCACATGTAGTGGACATATCTGTTGATGTTAAAAACATTGTTGGGGGGGTCACCTAAATAGGCCAATATTCTTCTTTTACATGTGAACAAAGCCAAAAATTCAAGTTAGCAAAAGTTGTTACCAGCCAGAGGTAGAGTAAATCCTTATTATGTAATACACTTGGTGGACCCTGGGGTCTGAAGTAAAACTTAAATGGGTTTGAGGTCTATTGCCACAATGTGACAGTGATAAAAAGTTGTCCAAGTTTAAAAGGTGCCCAGTTACAACCTAAGAATAGGGGAAAAGGTACAGGATTTACATGGACTCCAATATGGATAGTACCTCCTGGAACTGTGCGACGTGGTAGCCCCGTGGGGGTAGCTAGCATATTCACAGATGTCTGAGCTACTGAACAAGTCTAGCTCGCTGCCTCCCATCTGTGTCTTGATGTGATCTTGTTGCTTTCTCCATTCAATACTAAATAAGCCACAGCACTTGTGGTATGTGTAAGATATCTCATGTTCTTAAGTGGAGGAGAGGAGAGCCTCCATTTACATGTGAAAGTACGAATAACAAAAATAAAGAGAAAGTGAAAGGAAGGGTTAGATAAATTCATGGGTTAAATATCAAATTTGGGAACTGCTTAGAGCCACCAAATACTCTATAAGGAATCAAGGGAAAGTCATTTCTGAAACTATTCAGTGAGCGTTCCAGCAAGAATTTATTTTAATTGCTTTATAAATTGCTTTAATCCTACAGTTAGGGAATCATTAGAAGCCTGAAAGGGTCACTTAAAATTTTCGCTTATGGTTAACTAAATTTTATGGAGAAAATTACATGTTTTAATAGTATTCACAGAATTGTGGACTTACAAAGGTCTCAGGATGTGTCCTTTGAAAATAGCAAAGGTCTGTGACTCAATATCATTTAATTTTCACAATAGCCCTGCGAGGTAAGTATAATTATTCTCATATTACAGATGAAGGGCCTGACCCTCAGAGAGTTTGGATTATTTGCCAAGTAAGTAAGCAATTTGAAGGAAGCATCCTGCCTTATTCATCGCTCCATCCCCAGGGTCTGGCACATGGCAGGCATTTGACACGAGGCTTCAGGGATTCTCAAAGTGTGGTCCCAGAACAACAGCATGAACATCACCTGGAAACCTATTAGAAATGCAAACTCTGGGGCCCTGCCTCAGACACTCTGCTACAGGGCTTAACCAGATATATTTTAACAAGTTCTCCAGGAGATTGGTACATGCTAAATTTAGCTTTAGTGATGCACAGTAGAGTTAGTGATTCACACTGAAGTGTTCAAGAACTCCTCTGTTAAATGAATGTTGAATGGAGATGATTCAGGTGGGAAAAAGTGGATTTAGGATCCTTCAAGCCCAGAGGCCTAAGTCAAAAGAAAGAGCTAGAAAACTAACATTCCAGTTACAGATTGATCTTAGATGGAGTCTTTTTATGGCCTAATTCTTAAAGGAGCCGTGTGCCCTCAAACCTCCATCTGCCAGCCTTTATACACAGCCATGTGCCCACACCACACCCTTCAGGCAGGGTGCGTGGAATCCAGGGCCCTTCCCTGCAGTGAAAATAATCAGTCAAGTTTTCATTTCTCTTCCTTCCTCCAAAGATCTGAAGCAAGGGCCACCTAAGGAAAGAAAATGTCATCTTGCATAAAACCAGATTTATCTTCATTCTTTGCCCAACAATACAATGAAAGCCCAAATGATTTTTCCACATTTGCTAACACTTAGAAGCTTTTCATCAGCTCAAGAAAAAAAAAGGGGAGAGCGATTTTCCTCATTTCTGTTTACTGCAGGGATTCAGCTGAAAGAAAACAATTTAAATCTATAAACTACAGAGATGTTTTTTGACTTAAAACAAGCACCCAAGTCTCAGTCATTTATCTGGAATGGCAGCTTGTCTGAGATAAAGGGGCCTAAGAGATCATTGAGTTGGTGTGACATGATTTGTGATGGTGCCAGATACCATTTCTTTTAAAGAGTTATGTATGTATTCTAATATGTATTAGGAAAAACATACCTTTCATATCAAAACCAGGATTTCTTGTAGATTATCACTTAAGGTAAAGCTAATGTCACTTGTATGTGAAAAACAAAAGTGAGGTCATTTCAGAAAAAGCAAGTCAATGGGTAAATAGCCCAGGTGTCGTGCAGACATGGCAAAAATCCTGAAAGTGATACATAAAGTTTGGCAATTGGCTGTCACTCCTATTAGGGTCCTGGCAGAAAAGAGAACTCACTCACCCCAGACAGTTCAAATGGGAGAGGCTCCAGTGAAGGAAATACTTAGGGAGTTGCAGGTAGGGTTAAGGAAACCAAACAAGACAGCGAAGCATCCACAGACTGACTACAGGAAAACGCTGTTACTGCCTCCAAAGCTGAAGAGGTGAGAGAAGGAAGTAGTGTGACTGGGGCTATGGAAGGAAGACAGGTGGCCTGGTAAGTACCCAGATAGAGCCTTAGAGAAAAGAGGAGGGAGGAAGTAGCTGGACCTTGACCTCTCCTCCTGCCCTTCCATCTCCCACCTGCCCTTCCTATTGGCCAACCCCAAGCAGGAGCCAGAGGCAAAAGAATCAGGCAATCCCAGTGGGAGAGGCCAGCTCCAGAAATGCAGGAGGGGTGTTTGAGCAGCAGGGCAGGGAGACACTGGTCGATTCCAACCTGTTCCTTTGGCAAGTACAGAGATATCCAACCAGCCAGCAGGTCAGGCCATGAAGGCTGCAGGAAGACACCTTGGGCTTGTAAGAAATACTACTAGAGAGATTTACAGATCTTAGAAAAGTAACTTAAGCTGTCTCTGCACCTCACCTCCATTTTTTTTTAATTTATTTTTTTTATTATTAAATCATAGCTGTGTACATTAATGTGATTATGGGGCACCATACACTGGTTTTATAGACTGTTTGACACATTTTCATCACACTGGTTCATTTTTTGAAAATCAAGAAGATAATTTCTACCTTGCAGGGGTGCTGTGAAGATGATAAATAATCTGTAATGTTGCTGGTACATAGTAGGTGTCTGCAGCCAGGCCTGGGTGGCTGCAAATGCTCAGAGCTCTCTTTAAGCCTGATTTTTGCTTCTCTCCAGCATGCCTTGCCAAATGGGACCTGCTTGTTTCATTCTTGAACACTGGAGATGGCCCCTTGGGGGCTCTGTGGTGCCTTCTACCTTTTAAGTCACTCAGCTCTCTGTCAGCTCCAGTGTCCCTCCTACAAAATTGCATTGCTCTGGACTCTACACCATCAATGATGGAGTATCCTTCATGTGTAAAGTCATGTCACCAAACTCATCACTGACGCCATGGACTTAACCCAACAAACAGCAGAATAAACCCCAAAGTACAAGCTTATCAGGAAGACAAACAGAACACTCCAAAAATGGGGGGAGTCTTGGCAGTGAGGGAGGGTTCCAGGGCAGGGACATGACAGGATAAGAATGACAGGAAGTTATCAGTGATCCAGGGAACTCACTAGAAGTTTCTTGTTCAGAGCTGGCTACCAACACACGGAGAAGAAAGTTCCAGTCTTTAGAACAAGGCAGCTGACAGAAGGGTGATCTTAGTCCTAAAGTTATACCCTATAAACTCCTGGGTGTGTGTGTGGGGGGGTGTGATGTATCTATGTGTATATATATGTGTGTGTATGCATGTATATATATGCCCAAGAGAACTGAAAACTTATGTCCACATAAAAAATTGTACACAATTGCTCATAGTAGCATTATTTAAAATAGCCAAAAGCCAGAAACAACCCAAATGTATAGGAAATGATGAATGGATAAACAAAATATGGTACAGATATACAGTGGAATATAATTTGGCCACTAAATGAAGCCCTGATAGATGGGACATCTTGAGGATGTTATGTTAAATGAAAGAAGCCAGACCAGAAAAGCCACATATTATATGATCCCACTTATATGAAATGCCTAGAAAAGGCAAATCCATAGAGCAGGTGGGGGGAATATTTTCATGTTGGAAGGCTATATTAATTTAGCTGTAATCAAATAAAGCCATGTTCAAGAAACTTCAATTAGATATACTTAAAAATGTACATTATTTTGTAAAAATATAACTACTGTTATAAACTATAAACATAATAGTTTCAAAAGACTACTTGTTAATTTTAAAGGTAACTAACCCTTTAATGACTGGTTTTGGTGGAAGCCATTTGAGTATGTGGTTGCATCATGGAGATCAACAGTTTCAGTTGATCCTATATATCCCTAAATGTTTGTGACCTTAATGTATCTTGATTTGGGTCAGGTAGGAGAATGTAGATTTGCAGCCATCAGTGATTGAAAACAAGAAAGCATTTTGAGGGCATATTGCTGAAAGCACAGGTAATTCTGCATTTTTCCACATTTCAATTGGATCTTTCTTAACTTCAAATAATGACTTTAAAAAGTCATCTACTGAGAGCTCAATCAATTCCAGCTGTAGATGCCTTGGTTATATCAACTAGGCTAGAATGCTAATTTGAGTGTGATGCAGTGATTCTCAAAGTCAGTTAACTTTTCATCATATTTTCCAATTAATAGGTCTATAACAGCTGTGCATTCTTCAAAAGATTCACATATGTCATCCTGCTCATCAATGACCTTGGCTAACTGGGGAAAATGTTCATCCAAAATTTTCTTTTAATAAGTGTTTTGAAAAAAATTAGCTTTAAAAAAAATGCTTGGATTTTTTTTTTTACCAGGTGTCATATATAAACTTAGTTTTACTCTGCAAAGAAATATTCAAATAATTTTGATTTGACATAATATGACAAAGAAATGCCACAGTCCTTTAGAAATCTTCTTTTAATAATTCATATTGCTGAGTCGGTTCTCCATAAAATTTAACTTTATTCTTGAAAGGATAAAATTTTGGCTGACACCTGTCCCTATGATAGCCAATGCACTTTAGAATGATATGGCAAGTCCACACTAGTTATCTCATCTTCAACTTTGGCACATTGCTGAGGATGCCAATGCTGTGCTGGAATACAGTTAACAATATTTATAACTTGCCACAAAGTGTTACCTAAAATAGTAGCTTTAACGCAGAGATATTGCTGATGCAAGATGCAATGAAAAGAAATGAGAGCATCTGAATCTGTACAATAAACCTTTCATATTTTCCTGTCATGGAAGGTGTACCGTCTGTACAGGTGCTCACTAAATTACCAAATTCAGCCCAACTTCATAACATTTATCTTGAAGGTTGTTGAAGATATCTATTCCCCATGTTATGTTCCCAAGAGTGCTCAAGGAAGTAACTCTTTGTAGCAAAGAAAATCTTTTGTTATGACCTCAGTGAAGTATAAAACCTGCACAAGTCAGTAGTATCATCCAAAGCTATTGAATAATACATATTTTCCTCTTGAAGTATTGCATGAAATTGTTCTGTTAAGTTGAAGGCAACTTCATGCTGCTGTGTCTATCAGTTATGGTTCTCCTTAAAAGGTGCAGTTGTTTGTACTTCGGGATGTTATTGGGGTCTGAGGATCCTACAACATTGGGCAATACATTCTTTCACAATTTTCTATATCACTTAAGGGCTTCCCTTTTTTCCCCACAAATATAAACTACTTTCTAAATTACTTCAGTGGCTTTATTTCCAGGTCTTATTGCTGCTTGAGAGAATTGTCTTTGCTTTTGCTTTTTGTCTTTTAATTGCTACAATACAATCCTTTGTGCTTCTCCCTGTGATTTAAAATATTTGTGGACCTATGAATGTTACGAGGCTGATGAGCACTAAATTTCTTTAATGTTCATATTGCAGTACCACCAAGCAAGTGAATTACCTTATCTTTAGCAAAAACGAGATAGTATTGCAATTCCCAATCCTCAATAAAAAACCTTCTTTCTTCCTCAGTGTTCTCTTGGTCTTCTATGACATGATAGGCTATTAAGCAGACAGGATTAAAAAATACTGTCAAGCTGTGCAACTATTCGCAAATTTCACTTCAAACAGAAACACAGTGCACGGTTGCCAAAAGTTGATAACAGACTGGTGTACCCAACCCCCTAAACTCCTGCCAACCAGCCTCATCTGGTAGTAGGGTGCCAGCCAGGTGGGGGAAGTTAGAATTAAATCATGAGTGTAGCGGCCATCAATTTAGCCTTCATGGCCTGTTCATGTTTTAATTATGCCAGTCAATCTAGGAGGTTTATTTCATGGAAACTTATGTATATTCTTTGGAATTTTAAATATGTTCATTTTAAAAAATAAAATACAAATCTAAAGGACAAACAAAAATGTATCAATAAAAATCAAAGATTTGTTCTGTAAAATGTGGATTCAGTCAAAAGGACCTCACGTAAAGACCTACGAGATCAATTGTGGCCTTAAGGCTGCAGGTTCTTGACCCCTGCTATAGAGACAGAAGGCAGATTAGTGGTTTCTGGGGGCCTAGGAAAGGGGCAATGGGGAGTGACTGCCAATGAATAGGGGTTTCTTTGGGGGATGATGGATATGTTCTGGAATTAGATAGTGGTGATAGTTGCATAACTTTGTAAATACATTTTTAACACCCCACTGATTTCTATACTTTAAAATAGTGAATGTGATGGTATTTGAATTATATTTCAATAAAAACCCTTTAAGAAATAAAAAGCCTGCATAACATATCTCTGAATTAAGGCACTGAGTGAATTTTCATAATGATGTTTTTAAATGGTCTCCATGAAAGAAAATGGTAGATGTTAACCTAGCGTATGACTAATATAGTCCTTTAATATTGTGAGGCAGGGAACCCAGAGAGTTTATAATTTCTTTGTACTGCTCTTCATCATAATCGTTAAAATGTCATTAATATAGACTTGGCATTGTCCTAAGAACCTCACACATTTGAACTCGCTGAATTCTCACAACAGCTCTATAAAGTTGACACTAGTATAATTCTCTTTTCAGAATGAGAAAACAAAGGCATAGAGGGGTTATATGTATATCCAAAATCACCGGAGCCGGAACGTACCAGGGCATCTAAACCAAGGAAATCCAAAACCTCTGTTCTTATCCACCACACTTGTCTGTCTTTCAATACAAGAAATGTATTGCTATTGTTACTATTCTACTCATACCGTAAATCTGAACAGTGTCTCATAGTTTACAAAATCTTTTAGCATAACTAAAGGAATATTTTCTTGAATCCAATGTTGAAACAGCATCTTGGGCTAAATTCAGATTCAACAGGTATTCATTTACTACACAACTGATATTAATGTTTTTCCCCCTCTTGTAATTTTCCCAAATCCTACCTATGACAATGGATGTACTCACTATTTGAATAAAAACAAGCATAGGAAAGGTGTGAATAATAACATTCCATGCTTCATCATTTTCAAAAATCTTCACACAGTTGATCTTTAGAAGTAGAAATAGAATAGAATAGAAACAATTATTACTATATTTCAGATAATACAATCGAAGCCTCAAAATGTTGAGACAGGACTAGAACGATGGTCTCCTGGCTTGTAACCTTCCCCACAATACACTGTCAATTGGATCATTTGGGGGACATGTTCGTGATAATCTGGCAGACTCTGCAAATGCTGTTTTTGTTATCTTTGACAGAAAAGTCAACATGGCACTTTTCCCCATCTAGCTGGAACCAATTTCTCTCAATAGCAAGCTCAAACTCAAGTACTTATATGCTATCATTATTTCCGACGTTGAGCCAAAACATTTGAATGATGGGGTTTGTGTACAATACATATATATGCAACGCAGTGGGGAGTGTCTCTAGATTCTCCCTGATGTCAACACTCTTCATTTTATTGAAGGTTGGGATGGCTGCTGGGAGTGAATGGCCGGACCGTGTCCTTTATCCCCAAATCAGCATAGTTAAGGCAAACCACTCTGGAAGCTGCCGTCCTCCTCAGTTAGAATTACAGGACGGAAAGAGATTTCAGATCTCTTCCAGGCATGCCATCCCAAAGACTATATTTCCCTTTGTATTTTCACAGCCTGGAAATCCTTCATCAAATCTACATGAATCCCTTTTTCTCCTCTCTAAGCCCTCATCTTGTTCTGTTTTCTGAGAGAAGGGAGAACAGCTGGTTGTTTCTGGAAGAAGCAACCCCTGAAATCTGCCCACTGCAGTGTGCTGCGGGATTCCAGATATTTTCGTGTCAGTACTGTGAGTGCTAATTACTTATGGCAGCTCCCACATGGGTGCTGATGGGTGCAATGCCGTGTTGCCTCAGCTAAGCATCCCAGAGGGAGAAAGCAGAGAGCAGGGTGAGGCCTCCCCAGAGGGTCCTAACCTCACAGCACAGAGTCTCACATTTGCCATTCCCCAACTCCGCCCTGGTGTCCTGAGCCTTCCCGTGACCCCCACATAGCACAGACACACTCCCACACACAAACAGAAACTCTTGGGTCCATCCTCCCTCCCACTTTCCCTCCACTTTCCCAGCTCTTCCTCCACCCCTTCCATCCCACCCCACCCTGGATCCACTTATTTTCTCTTGGATGTTGGAACACTCCACCCTCCCTGGGTCCAAAACTAAAGCCTCTTGGTATAGCCACATTTCTTATCTATTCCCTCACCAAAGCCAGCGCTTCTCAGGACAGCTTTGCACAACAAATATCTTCTCATACAGCCCCATGGTATACTTTTTCATGGTTTGAGATAATTGAGGGAAGCAGAATCTGTATCATTCAGTGTTGGCAGGAAGACCCAATAAGGCTGATTGAGTAATAAATACAGAATGCTCACTCTGGAGCATCCTTGGTCAGGTTTGGTGCACACTGACCAAGGATGTAGAAGAAAATCACTTTTCACAAAATCTGCCCTGAATAGGAAAACATGAAGCTGGAACTGGATCGTAAGTGAGATCATAGTAATATAAATACGTCATAATAAATATAGGAACTAATTATGAATAAGTGTAATGATCTAATAGACATAGATCCCAAACACCAAAAACTAAATCATAAAAAACTCAGCTACTTAGCCAGAGATAGTTCTTGGCCCCAGCTACTATTACTACCAGGAGGCCAGGGTCTCTTGAGAACCTGAGTCCTCATAACACTTGTCTCCATGCTACCCATGGGTCCTTTGCGAATCCTACAAAGTCTCCACTAAGCTGCTGCTTCTGCCAGTGGAGTGTAACTAGGAGGAGCTGATCCCATCTATGGGCCCACATCACCTGTTCCCCAACACAGTCCTGAGATTTGGGCCATTCCATAGAACAGAGGCAGTATAACCCAGTAATCTCCAACACAATAGCTCTCCATGGGGGGGATTCCCCATGGAGCCACCAAAACCTGTCTATATCACCAACTTGGGCAATTACTTGACTGTTTTGCAATTAAATTTATGCAGGAAAATCAAATCATTACTGTGAGGAGTAGCTAACCACCAATGGGTGAAACCGCACTTCCAGCCATATGGCAGGCAATTCCCAGTGATGTCAACAGAAAATTGCTCATGAATAACTGCGAGGCGAGATGCATCCCTGGGAGAGGCTCTGAAGTTTTACTGTCCTAAAGGGAAGTGGTAACGGGTAGGAACCAAACATGGCTGTGCAAAGACATCATGCAAACGTAGGCAGACTTACTGGATCAAGTTACCCAATACCAAATACTTCACATAACTTTTTCTTCCATTCTTTTTTTATTCAATACACCAGTAATTTGTGGGTAAACTTTTGAAAAATTAAAAATAAAGCCTAGAATTGGAATAAATGAGATAAGCATTGCTCCCAGTTATCTAATAAAATATCTACTGTCTGGAATGAAAATTGTCCCAGGTCCTCGTCCCCCACACACACACTCCCACACATACATAAACTGATAACACACCATCAGAGAAGAACTTCATTATATATTTGAAGGACAAATTGGGGAGGACAGAAGAGAAACTGTATTTGACAAAATGCTTCAATTTTTAATTATTTTTTGTTTTTGCACATTGAGATTCTGTATATAACAAAGAGACACTCAAAAATAATATGTTTTGAGTTGGTGATAATGATCTGCAGTATGCTGAGAACAATGCAGAAGGAATACATAAGTTCTAAAATACAAAATCTGCCATTATGTGGTTTATATTAGACGTTGTTGATAAGATGGGGAAGTAAAACATTAAACACAATAAACACAGAGCACATAGCCTGTGTGTCATCACTTCTTCAGCAAGTAGATAAAAGAAAGGCTCTGAGTGGCCTCGTCACATCAGCCTCTTCCCATAGACCCCCTCTTGGGCACAGGCTACTGAACTGACATCCAGGCACCAGATGGTGCCAAACAGTCCCATTGCAACAGGCTAGACTGGGCTGGGTCCCTCACAGCACAGCATTAAGAATTTGCAGTACCCAAAATAAGTAACAGTGATCATTCCTAACAAACACCTATTTCCATTCATTTGTGTGAATGAAACTACAACCCTAAGGGCATGTTTTCCAAAGGCTAGAAGTGGATTTTAAATTCAGAGAAGAAAGACATTGCATCTTGCTTTTCTTTTACTCCTGTCGGCTCTTAGTATATGTTTGCACAATCAATTCCATAAGAAGGAAGGATGTCAACGAGAAAACAAGTAGAAGAAAGCAGGGAGTTATTGGGGAAAATGTGGGAGACTTTAGTTTCACTGTAGCAAACCAAACTGGGGTGAAGCCTACAGAAACCACGGTCACAACAATAAGGAGAATAATAGCTAACACAGACTGAGCACTCACATATGCCAGGCACTGGGCTCAGCATTTTACACACATCATCTTACTGCCTCTTCCCAATTATCCCATGTGGACTTTCCTGTGTGGTAGGTACTTCTATGATTCTCAAATTCAGGTTAAATAATATAGGAAAAGAATTATAAAATGAGAGGATTAATTAGGAAGGGATATGAGTGGGCAGGAAGGGTGAGCAATGGACATTGAGTGGGTAGGGAAGGCTGCTCCAAACTCCCCACCTAAACATTAAGGGGATAACCCTATGAGGTCAAGGAAGGCAAATGATGGCAGATGCCAAAGATCCCAGCAGGTAGCAGAGAGCCCACCACTGGGCTATTAGCAAAGGAGTGAACCAGTCTTGTGGTTCAAGTTAGCAAGCTGTCATCAAAAGCACAGACAAAAATAGTTATTGGACAATGACTCTGACAGGTGCCACCACATTTGATTCTATAAAAAGTTCGAGGTATAAACCCTGGGACAGGGGCTCAGAAAGTGACATGCCTCGGCTCCCATCACTGAGAATCACTGGAGCCAGAACCATCCTTTGCTCAAAGCCCCATCAAAACCCAGGCTGTCTCCAATTCAACTCAGCTGCCACCCAGAGCATACGAGGCTACTTAACCCCATCCTGGCTCATATCATTCTTGAAATGTTCATGTGCTGACCATATTCAGCAGAAGCCACAGTCCCAGAACCTGCCATAGGGGGCAGACAAATGTGTTGGCCAGCGAGTGCACCCCACTGGGAAATTTGCACTTATGAGAGGGATGATCATGTCTCCAATCAGCTGGACTGTTGGCTCCAATAGGTGACCTGTGGCAGGAGTGAGGACCAGGGTAGCCTGGCACCCAAGCTGTCCATCCAGAGGACAAGACAGGGGTCAAGAAACTGAAGGGAATGAGCCAAGAGCATGCCAGGCCAATATCAACGAAGAAGACAAGTCATAAATCAGTGGACTGGAACAGAGCAAAGGTCCGTCTGTCCTTCAGTCGGCCCATTACATCAGGAAGGGCCTTGACTGAGCTTCAGCCTGGAGTCAGGGAGTCAGCCGCTCACCAGCAAGAAACTGCCCTGTGGGTGAGAAGGAAGGAGCTCACTGTAACAGAAGAAACGCTCTACTGGGCTCTCCAGAGATGGGATTATAGGCATGAAAATTGAGCCTCACTTGAATTTTTACCCCTTTGGACGGCCAAGATTCACCTTTATATCCTTTTTCCCCTTCCAATGCTATCATTATGTTTAATCTGATTCAAATCCCCAAGGCTATATTCAAATATTTCTTTCTAATTCACTCAAGAGATCCTTTCCTGGGGGTCACTTTGAGGCAGTGCCAAAGATCTGGAGCTTTGTGTTATTAAAAGCTTCCTCCCAGCCTCACCTCACCTGAGAAATAGGTATCTGCCCCTTGTCAAATTGTTCAGGTTAATTAGCAATTCACTTCATAACCTCTTAACCAATTAGAAAAGGATCTTCCTTCCAGTTCCTTTGGACTTCCCTGCTTCCATTCTCTTTCTGGCTAAAAGAAATAAAGATCTAACAACGTTTTAGTGCCGGTAAGAATGAGAAAGCCCTTTGATTCATTTTTCTAAAGATAAGAAAATAACAGTACTTTCAAACAAGGGAAGAGAGGTTTTCCAGAGGCAGCCACTGGAAAGGTGACAACTAAATAGGAAAACGTGGTGTCAACAGCAACTCTGCTTCACAGCCTAACTTCTTCACAAGGCACCTTTGAAGCTGAATCCTCTGAAAGCATTTGTTTCTTTACAAGAACAGAATGTTTGAAAATCAAAATTAAACAAGGATTTTGACCACATGGTTAAACAAAGTTTGTGATATTAGAGTATGTATCTTGGTTTAAAATAAGAAAAGAGCAATAACTGTCACGACAAACGCTGCTGTGGATTTAGAAATTTCTGTTAATAATTAAGGGTTTCGTTTTTTAAAGCCAGGACACATGCAATAAACGGATGGTACATTTTCAAAGAATTTGCCTCCTTTTTGAATGCACTTGCCATTCCAACCACACTTAACCTAATTTAATCACGTGTTGGTGTTTCAGCAGGCACTTCAGAATCTATTAATAGCATGGCTCGAGGTCTTTATCCTGAATTAGAATTCTTCTTTTAAATTTTGGAATATTACAGAGATACAAGTATTTTGGTTACACGAATTGCTTTTGTGCAGTTTGAATCAAAGTTATAAGAGTGCCCAAATAATATGCATTGTACCTGTTAGGTGTGACTTTACCCATTCCCCCCTGACTTGGTTTCTGTTGAGTTTTACAACCGTATGTGCACACAGTGTTCGTCAATGGGTTCCAATTTAATGGTGAGTACCTGAGGTGTTTGTTTATTCATTCTTGTGATACTTTGCTGAGAAGAATGGTCTCCAGCTCTATCCAGGTTGTTACAAAAGGTATTAGCTTCACCCTTTTTTGGATGGCTGAGTAGTACTCCATCATATACATATACCACATTTGATTAATCCCCTCACGTACTGGCGGACACTTGGGTTGTTTCCACATCTTTGCAATTGTGACTCATGCTGCTGTAAACATTCAAGTACAAGTGTCTTTTTTATAAAACTTCTTTTTTTATCTGGGTAAATATCTAGTAGTGGGATTGCTGGATCAAATGGTAAGTTATTCTTAGCCCTTTGAGGTATCTGCCTACTACTTAACTAGGTTGCAGCCCCAACAACAGTATGTAAGTGTTCCTTTCTCTCTACATCAACACCAGTGTCTGTTGTCTGGGGAGTGTGGGATAAAAGCCATTCTCACTGAAGTTCGGTGATATCTCATTGTGGTTTTGATTTGCATTTCCCTGAAGATTAGAGATGTTCCTGTGTTCACTGGTGGTTAATCTATCCCCTTTTGGAAAGCTTCTATTCATGTCTTGTATCCACTTTTTAATGGGTTAGTTGGATGTTTTCTCGCTGATTTGCTTGAGTTCTTTGTAGATTCTGGTCATCAGCCCTTTCTTAGATGTATAGCATGCAACTATTTCCTCCCATTCTGTAGATTGTCTATTCACTCTACTGATTGTTTCCTTGGCTGTACTGAAGCTTTTTAATTTAATCAGGTCCCATTCCTTTCTTTTTGTTGTCGCCGTGATTACCTTTGGAGTCTTCTTCATAAATTCTTTGCCTAGGCTAATGTCTAGAAGAATTTTTCCAACATTTCCTCCTAGAATTTTTACAGTTTCATGCCTTTGGTTTAAGTCTGTTATCCATTGTACGTTGATTGTTGTGAGTGGTGAGAGGTGGCTATCCAATTTTCTGAACACCATGTGAATACGGATTCTTTTCCAGCATATGTTTTTCTCTGCTTTGTCAAAGATCAGATGGTGAATTATAGTTCTAATTCACTATAGATTTGCCTTTACTCTTGTCATTCTAATTCTACCATAGACTATCTCCTGGCCTCTGCCTTCACCTTCCAGTAGTCTTTCTTCAACCCAGCAGCCAGAGCAGTCCTTGTGAAACGTGAGGGTTTAGTGTTCAGTGCTTAAAAATCCCCAAAAGTCTCACTTCATCTGTAAAAGCAAAATCACAAGTGCTGACCCAGTCTACCCTGGCCTCCTTATTTCTGACCTCATCCCCTACAGCTCACACTCTCTCTCTCTCCACCCCTCCAACACCACTCACCTTATAATTCCAGCAACAAACTTCCCATCTGCTCTGTTTGCATTCACTAATCCCACTGCAAAGAAGGCCCTCCACACTTAGTACCTTCACCTCTCTCAGAGCTAAACACAAATAACCTTCATCAGTGAGGCTTTCTCTACCTACTGAAAACATTAAACTCCTCCCTGAAACACACATATACACACACACACACATGTGCACACATATTCCTTATTGCCTTGATCCTGCTTTCTTTCCTCCCTACCACTTACCTAATTCATATTCTTTTGTTTATTTAGTCCATGACTTCCCACCATGAAGGCAGGGGCTTTGTGTTGGTCTGTTTTGTTCATTGCTAAAACCCCAGCACCAAGGTCAGTGCCTGGAATATTTACAGAATTGTGAATGGATATGCCCAGCACAAATGAGTTGCTCAAAAAACTCAAGTTGTGACTTCCTTGTCCAGACTGATTCATCCAGGACCCAAGAATAGTCTGACTGGTTCAAGATACAAGGAAGTTCAGTTCTAGTCAGTGACTAGCAGCACAAACTCCAGAGTCCATTCTAGCTCCTGCTGTAAACATGGATCACTTGATACTTTAATTTTCTTACTCATCACTCCTCCTTAATGAGTTTTCTAGTGGAGGAGTTGTAGTATTCATATCTGATATATGTTTGATAAATAGCTTTTTATACATATCAGGCTGTAGGCCAGACACTCAGAATATAGGAATAAGGTGGTGATTCCAGGTGCTGCACACGTTTGGGCAGGCTGACTCAATCATATAAACTTGTGCAGTGCACAACTTGCACAATGGTATATAACAACCTTGTAATAATGACCAAGCAACTGGCAATTCCAATTGATTATACTTTCCAACATAGTATACATATCTAGTTTATGTCTAATTAGTTTGATTAATTCATCTTCCTGGATTATTGCTTTACACTTCCATGACAGCCATGAGATGTGCCTTGCAGACTTTCCACCACTCAGTTGTGCTCCCCATCACAGCACAACAGTGACTGTCACTAAGGCAGCTCCACTCCTGGGAAGCACAGACTACCCTTAGAGGCAGCTGTGGTTGGCAGACTCCCAGCAGCTTTGCCAAACCTTCCTTAGACTACGTGATAGTCTAGGACATGATCACCTCTCCTCCCTTCTCTCTCTCTCCTTCACCTGTGGTCAGGTTGGTATCACAGTCTGATGGCCCCCCACCTTCTCCACTACCCATCCTGACACCCACTGGTGTTTTCCTAAAAAAATTCTTATATATTTGATCCTGTCTTGGCTTCTGCTTCCTGGAGGACTTGGACCAACACATCGTCTTTCTCAGCTCCCCAAGTCTAGTCAATTCCCTATCATCTGAGCCTGAAATGGAGTAATCTTCCCAACAAGAAAATCAGATCCTGCTTATTCCCTCCTCAGTATTCTTTGTTGGATACTCACTCATTGGATAAAATCTAACCTGCTCAATGTGATGGCTATAGATCAGGCCCCTCATGCTCTAGGCTTTGCCGACTTTTCCAGCTTTTCCGGACATGGCCACTTTGCATTTAATGCTTTGGCAGCTCCAAATTACTACAGTTCCCAGAAGGGCCATGATCTCCTAAGCTGCTTTATTTTCAGCATGTTTTTCCCTCTGCCGGGAAAGCCACCCTGTCTCAATCTTCTACAGCCCCTACACACACACACACACACACACACAAATACACACAATTATAGACACCCTACCCTTTCTGCAGTCAAGCCCCAGCCCAGCGGCATTTGCTCCATGGAGCTCTCTCTGTGTCTCTCAATGTGACTTGGGTTCTGCTTTCCGGAAGAGCATTTACAAGCTTTCTCCTCCCTCTTCACTTCCAGACAAGCATCACAAAGGCAGCAACTGTGAGGGTGACCATAATGGGCAGTCTGCTCACCACCTTTCCTAAGGGCTTCTTCACCATCCCCGTCCACAGGGTGAGTTCCCAACCATGTTACTCAGCATGACCAGGCTCCCTTCCCTACAGCCAGTTGTGAGTATGCAGCATTTGAGCCAGTCGGAGTTTCCTCCCCAGGAATATGAATTTTGAACCAAGAGAAAGTCAGACTGTCTTTGGGGAGCTGGATCTGCAATATCATCTCCCCTCATTTTGTGAACAGAGAAAAACAAAGTAGCCAGAAAGGAGCAGAGATGAAAAGTGTTTTTAATATCTCACTCTTTCCATCTTCCCCCTTGCCATGGTGAGATACCCCAGTCCCAATATCCTTATCAGAAATGTCTCTTTTCTGTTAAGACAGGTTATCTTCTTCATCTCTGCATCCAATATCTCCCTGGCATGCAGATACTAAAAAAATGTTCAAAAAAGAATGAATGAATGAATGAGTAATCAGGAAGTTTAGGATGGAGGGAAATGGTATGATGCCCGTCACTGACAGACCAGGACAAATCTCTTTTCAGCTCCAAGATGATTCAAGACAGCTTTCTGTGACAGGACAATGACACTGGTATTAAGAGACCAGAGAGAGACTTACAGTCACTGTGCTAATAACAGCATTCCACACATGTGTGAGGGGAAAATTGGCAGTTAAACCTAATCAGGAAACACAGATGGTCCCTGACTTGTGATGGCTCAACTTACGATGTTTCAACTCTGCAAAGAGTTCATCACAATGTTTTTCAACCTTTTTTATCTCACAGCACACTTGAACCCATAGTTAAAATTCTACAGAACACTTAAATTACATTGAGAAAAAAAAAAAAAAGATTAAAAAGAAGAATATACTTACTATGCTTTGAACTTCTTTCAAAAATAATTTCATTAATGATCTTTAAACATTTTCATGACACACCCAAGATCCTGTCACGGCACAGGATTGAAAATCCCTGGTTTATGGGGACCTGGCCTCAGTATAAGTTGAGAAGCATGTGTAATAACTACCAGTCTTCCCTGATGCCCTGAAGTCAGCCACGCTATAAGGTAACAGGTTCATGGACTACTTTCCAGGGTGAGGAAGCGGGATAGACTGTGCAGGGTCTCACAAAGGAATCTGTCATGAATCTCTAGTGATGTTTCACACTTGTCCCAGTGTCCATGCCTTCAGAATCAGTGACCTGGTCCTTATGGGGACAGGCACCCCAGCAGCGCTGACAGTGCACTACACCTGAGGTGGAAGCCTCCTCCCAGCCCCGCAGTGCGCCTCCTGGTGGCAGCTCAGCCCCAGGATGTGGTGCTCAGGGCACACGAGATACTTCTTGCTAAGTGGTGCTCAGCAACAGTACTTAGCCTGTCTCGGCCTCAGTTTCCTCTCAGTCCATGGAATTAAATCAGACCAGACTCTTTTTAAGTTTTTTTTTTTTTTCAATTCTAAATAACTCTGATTTTTATCAGTCATCGCACAGTTTAGGGGCATAGCTTTGGGGCATTCTCAGTGTCACCCAATCAAGCCTGTGCCCAAATCAAAACCTGCCAAGGAAACAAGCATCCCATGAGGACTGAAAGAGAAACATTGGGGATGGTGACAGGGATGACAGTGTGCTTTCGCAGAGTTAATGGTCGTTAGCTGGTCCCCGAGGTCCCCTGGGTGCCTCTGCTGCTAATTAGGAACAATGCAGGGAGAGGCGTCCTGGTCCCCAGAGCTCCTTCCTCACAATTTTGCATGACTCCTACTTCTTTGTGGTTGCTGCCCCATCCCATTAGTGCAGGATGCTCTCCTTATCTTGGACTGATGGAAATAAAGTAGAAAAAAGGCAGCCACAGGAGCCAGCAAGCCTGGGTCCCCAAGCAATGCCTCAAGTGCCTGCCCTGAGACCTGAGCCCTCAGCACTGGAAATCTCCCAGCAGAATCTAGACACTCACTTGGCACCCTGAACTTGACCCCCCTACGTCCGTCCCCTCTATGTGCACCAGGCATGTATAACTAGGCACCAAACTACCAATAAGCAATTAATGCAACATAATAAACGCTTTCATAAATACATTCGCAAAATGTGTCAAGCACTTGGCTCTCCTTGAGAAGGTCATAGCAGTGGAAATTTCTGGTCAGGGCCAAGCAGCCCATCTGAGCATTTGACAAAGGCTAGTCCGTATCTAACTCAATTTTTTTCCCTAGCCTCCTTTTTCCCTGCAACATGTAGGGGTTCCAGAATGACTAGCATCTGAACCCAAATAAGTAATAACGGTATGTTGGTTTTCCTCATTTCTCCCTCTAGATCCACTCTCTAGCTTCCTGCCCACCCCACCCCAGATCCCAGGAGGCTGGTCATTTGATCCTGTGTTGGCTTTGCTTCCTGGAGGACTTGGACCAACACACCTTGTTTCTCAACTCCCCAAGTCTAGTCAAATTCCCTACAATAGGTCCCCCAAATAGAGACATCGTGATTCCCCCAAAAGGAAAAACAGATACTGCTCCTTCCCTCCTCCACTATTTTTACTGGAGACCCACCACTCATAGGATGAAATCTAGCCTGACCCAGCTCCCTCCCCACTGAGCTGTGGCTCAGCCATGCTGTGTTCCCCTCCCTACAGCCACACTCCTAGGGGGTGGGTCTTCCTACAGCATCAGCTCCTAATCCTCCTCCTGCCTTGAGGCTTCAGAACCAGGAGTGGTAAGAACTCAAGGTAGGAGACTATCTTCTATTGGTCCCTGTCATCCAGCCCACAGCCCTGTAAATAGCTGTCACTACTCTTCAGCTTCTGCTTTGGAGTGCACCATCTGCTTCCTGCCGGGCCCCTGACTGAGACAGATGTTTACATAAATACTTTGCGACTAAAGGATTTAGATCAATCCCAGAATTATTTCCCTAGTGAGCACACTATTTTACAGAGGGTCTCATTTGTAAACTTAAGAAAGAATTTTATAAGTGAATATCTATGAAATCCTTCTTCAGTATCTTTTTCCCTCTAGGAGGCTTTCAGAAAGCTGCTGGAATTCATTCAAAATCCCCTGGAATTTGATCCTCCTGGATTTCTGGTTTGGAATCACTGCTCAACATTATTTAATAGCTGCAAGTCCCCCAAAGAATGAGGTAGGGTCTCAGCCAGACACGCAAAGGACATCACGATTTGGTCCTGACCTGCCCCTCCCTCTTTCACTCTCTCCTCCCTGTCTGCACCTCTATAATCACAGCCACCAGAGTACTGCCGCTGCCCCTGGGTGCATTCTAGTTCCTTCAACCGGCATATCCTGTCCCCTCCAAACACATGCACCTCCCATTCCTCCCATTATTTGTCCTAGTCATTCCCCAAGACCCAGATCAAATCCCAGCTGCCCTTCAAGTCTTGTCTCATACTCCACTTCTCCTCTCCTCAATCCATCTCCTTTTCTCTCCCTTCTTTGAGTTCCCGGAGTATTTTTATTTTTTTAAATTAACACTCAGTAATATTGGCTTTCTGACGGGTATCCAATTTCACTAATTTTAACACATATATAGATTCATGTAAACACTACCACCAATACCATACAGTTTTATCAACCAGAAAAAAAACTATCCCAGGATATGCCTTTAGAGACAGGTATATGTATGTATTTGTGTGTGCATGTGTATATATGCGTATAGAAATTTGTGATAAAATTTGGCACACAGGACTATGGGGGCTAACAACTCTCGAGATATGCAGGCTGTGTCATCGAACTACAAACCCAGGAAAGCCAGGTATAGTTCCTGCCCAAGTCCAAGGGCCTGAGAATCAGAAGAAATGGTAACAAATTTCTCCTCCAGTGGCCTACAGGCTGGAGACCAGGAAGAGCTGGTGTTTCAAAGGTAAGACCCAGGTCCCAGCTGAAACAGTCAGACAGGAGGGAGAGACAGCTTTTTTGGTCCTAGTCGGGTTTTCTTTATTTATTTATTTATTTATTTATTTATTTATTTATTTATTTACTTACTTACTTATTTTTTATTGTTGGGGATTCATTGAGGGTACAATGAATCCAGGTTACACTGATTGCATTTGTTAGGTAAAGTCCCTCTTGCAATCATGTCTTGCCCCCAGAAAGTGTGGCACACACCAAGGCCCCACCCCCTCCATCCTTCCCTCTTTCTGCTTTTCCTTCCCCCTCCATAACCTTAATTGTCATTAATTGTCCTCATATCAAAATTGAGTACATAGGATTCATGCTTCTCCATTCTTGTAATGCTTTACTAAGAATAATGTCTTCCACTTCTATCCAGGTTAATACGGAGGATGTAAAGTCTCCATTTTTTTTAATAGCTGAATAGTATTCCATGGTATACATATACCATAGCTTGTTAATCCATTCCTGGGTTGGTGGGCATTTAGGCTGTTTCCACATTTTGGTGATTGTAAATTGAGCTGCAATGAACAGTCTAGTACAAGTGTCCTTATGATAAAAGGATTTTTTTTTTTTCTCCTTCTGGGTAGATTTCCAGTAATGGGATTGCAGGATCAAATGGGAGGTCTAGCTTGAGTGCTTTGAGGTTTCTCCATACTTCCTTCCAGAAAAGTTGTACTAGTTTGCAGTCCCACCAGCAGTGTAAAAGTGTTCCCTTCTCTCCACATCCACGCCAGCATCTGCAGTTTTGAGATTTTGTGATGTGGGCCATTCTCGCTGGGGTTAAATGGTATCTCAGGGTAGTTTTGATTTGCATTCCTTTAATAGATAGGGATGATGAACATTTTTTTATGTTTGTTAGCCATTCATCTATCTTCTTTAAAGAAGGTTCTATTCATGTCTCTTGCCCATTGATATATGGGGTTGTTGGCTTTTTTCATGTGGATTAATTTGAGTTCTCTATAGATCCTAGTTATCAAGCTTTTGTCTGATTCAAAATATG